>SJYO01049755.1:41244287-41500781 GCA_006410555.1 Capra ibex | reverse complement strand
TTTTTTTTTTTTTTCTCTCTCTCTCTCTCTCTCTGTCTGTCTTAAGAATAAGTAGGAGTGTTCGGAACTGGTTGGTAGGTCAAAACGACAGAGGTGACTAATCCGACTACCTTACCACCTATATACTACTACATTATTTATATATGTTCGACCTTAGTTCTAACGGCCCTCTTTATAGTTATCGGAGTCTATACGTCTACTGTGGTGGGAATACCGTCTTTCACTTCTCCTTGATTTTTCGGAGAACTACTTTCACTTTCTCCCCTCACTTTTTCAACCGAATTTCGAGTTGTACGTCTTTTGCTTCTGGTACCGTAGACCGGGGTAGTGAAGTACCCTTTATCTACCCCTTTGTCACCTTTGTCACAGTCTGAAATAAAACCCCCCCCCGAGGTTTTAGTGACGTCCACCACTAACGTCGGTACTTTAATTTTCTGCGAATGAGGAACCTTCTTTTCAATACTGGTTGGATCTATCGTATAAGTTTTCGTCTCTGTAATGAAACGGTTGATTCCAGACAGGTCAGTTCCGATACCAAAAAGGACACCAGTACATACCTACACTCTCAACCTGACACTTCTTCCGACTCACGGTTTCATAACTACGAAAACTTGACCACAACCTCTTCTGAGAAGTCTCAGGGAACCTGACGTTCCTCTAGGTTGGTCAGGTAAGACTTCCTCTAGTTGGGACCCTAAAGAAACCTTCCTTACTACGATTTCGACTTCGAGGTCATGAAACCTGTGAAGTACGCTTGTTAACCGAGTAACCTTTTCTGAGACTACGACCCTCTCTAACCCCCGTCCTCCTTTTCCCCTGTTGGGTCCTACTCTACCGACCTACCGTAGTGTCTGAGCTACCTGCATTCAGACTTACTTGAGGTCCTCTACCACTACCTGTCCCTCCGGACCGTACGACGCTAAGTACCCCAGCGTTTCTCAGCCTGTGCTGACTCGCTGACTTGACTTGACTTATTTATATATACATTATTTTCGATAATAAACCGATTAGAGACACATGAAGTACACGTAATAGTGGTAAATGAAATAATGTATCATTATTAAGAGTAATAAACAATAATAATAAAGCTGTAGAGTCGACCTTTTAGTAACTATGAGTCTCACCACTTGATGGAATGAGTACCAGGGAGTTGAACCGTGGGCGTTTTGGTCCCAAACTAGAGTCCAACCCGACTCAAGATTCGGTTAATTAACGAGTGGAGAAGGAGGGGTGTGTGAACGGAAACTCCACGACTAGTGACTTCCTTCACTAAGACACAGTAGTTAATATTGTCTTTCTCGGAACTTGAGTCTTGTTCTTCTAGACGTAAGATCTACTGGACCGAGACCGGGGACGACACAAGAATTGTTGTTTTATAATCTTAGTCCTCTACTTGAAATGTCGACGTTGTAGACTATTCAAAATATTTAAGGACTAATTAAGTGTCTCAAGACTATTGTTTTTGCGATAATAAAACCGTCCTACAGACACACACACACACACACACACACACACACACACACACACACACAAGTCAATGAGTCAACGCAGGGTGAGAAACCCTGGGGTACCTGACATCGGGTAGTCCGAGGAGACAGGTGTCCTAAGAGGTCCGTTCTTGTGACCTCACCCAACGGTAAAGGAGGAGGTCCCCTAGAAGGGTTGGGTCCCTAGTTTGGACATAGAGGCCATAGAGGACGTAACGTCCGCCTAAGAAATGGATGGCGACACGGTCTCCCCTTCGAGTCGTACTACAAACACTTCTCAATTGACGTCAGCTCTGCAGAAATGTCACTTTTTGTTAAGTGAGGACGAGAAAACAAAGAAATAAATAATCGGGTCCCGTGACACGGCCCGTAACATTTTATAACACTTTACATGATAAGAATTGTATGAAAATTCTTGTATGAATTGTATGAAAAAACTTGAAAAAGGGGGGTTTCATTGAGTAAGAGATGAACCCGTGTAAAGTAAAACAACCGAAATTGTTTCTGGTAGGACCCTACCCCGGTTTGACGGTCACACAGGAACTCATAGTAGGTAGTCTCTCGTCGACCGTCTGGAAAAGACCCCAGCCCCTCGGTCCGTACTCCGGTCCTAAGTTGGGTCGTTCTCTCGTCCGTCCGTCCCACCGGGTGGCCTCCCCTCGTCGTCCCCTGTCCACTCCCCTGTCAGTCCTTTAGGGTGACTCTACCTCGGCGATCTCCGGGCGTATCGGGGTGTCCAGTCAGACCCGGTGAGTACAATCGAGCCCTCCCGAGTGGATCCTGAAAAAAAAAACCGGTACGACGTGTCGTACCTCCTAGAATCAAGGGGTTGGTCCCTAGTTTAAGTTCGGGGGACCCCACCTTCGCGTCTCGGGATTGGGGACTTGGTGGTCCCTTAAGGGAGTACACACTGAAAACTTCCTTCCTTTGGTTCTGGATTTACACGTGGTGAACTGTAAACGGTTCTTTCCACTTCCGGTCAACAGACTTCCTCCTTTTAAGGGTTCTTCCCGTCGTTCTTCTACGGTCCTTAACTACCTGTTTCCCTGGTTTTGAGGAGTAAAAGGGACCTGGTGTCACATATTTCGGCCCACCTGTTGTACTTCCCCGGGCGGAGGGTGAGGGTTTCACGGAACGACCGTTCAGATACAAGGTACATTCTCAGTAAACCAATTAGGTTCTCTGACAACTTTACACTAGTCTTTGTGGGTTTTACGGTTAGGTTCTCCTGAACTCTTCATAGTGTCCTCCGGTTGAACCCCACACTGACATTATCCGTTAGTCCTCTTAATCAGTTAATATAACTTGGGATAGACCTCTTTATCACTCGAACTTTCGCGTCGGCGGAAGTGTGTGTCTTATTCCTTTACACTTCTACGTGACCCCCTACCATGAGTGTGTTTGCGAGTACTTCCCTCACCTATTTCGTTGAGTGTCTGGGGTCGTGATGTCGACCTGAACTTTGGGTTACAATGAGGAGACAGGTCCCCTAAAGGGTCCGTTTTTATGACCTCACCCAACGGTAAAAGAAGAGGTCCCCTAGCTTGGACGCAGAGGACGTTCAGGACGTGACCGTCCGTCTAAGAAATGGTGACTCGACGGTCCCTTCGGGTGAAAGATTTCGATGGGCCTCCCCTTCCAGTTCGCTTCTCCACCTTTCTATTTAAGTGTTTGAATCTCACTTCTCATATTAAGAGATAAATGTGTTTCTTTCTCCCCCACAAAAGGATACATGCACACAGACAAAAAGTCTGTTACAACATAGGACTTACCTATAGAGTCCTATTTCCTTCTTCAGGGTCTGTTCTTCCTTTAGAAGGACTCCTACCCTGAGTCCTCCTCTCCCTATGTTTGTATGTTGGGGTCCACACCTGACTCTCTATTGTTTGGACCCGGTTGTTCTTGGTCTTCAAATCGTCTTCCCGGACGGAAATAGACGTCGGGGTCTCCTCCTACTGAGTCTGGTCCTATCCTGCCTTCGGAAACGGCCTGTAGCAGGACCCGACACGTGACTTCTGTTTGAGCCAGTTTCTCGATCTCTTGTGTTCTAAGGTGTTGTTTCAAGTCGACACACTCGAAGGAAGAGGATAGGTCTCTACCAGAGCTACGAGAAGTGGTAACTAGGACGGACAATTATTCGTGTACGAACAGACCTTCAGGGATCGGAAACGGAGAACCAGATATTCATTTCCTATTGTAATAAGTGGTACCTCTTCGTAGCACCCCTAAATTGCAGTAACGTCTACACTTCCTGAATTGTCCCCTACAAAGACTGTACTCAGAAATCCTTTGTGAACAAGAAAGGGGTCT
Source organism: Capra ibex (assembly GCA_006410555.1). NCBI lineage: Eukaryota > Metazoa > Chordata > Mammalia > Artiodactyla > Bovidae > Capra > Capra ibex. Next base: position 41,496,984 of record SJYO01049755.1, on the reverse strand, counting down.
GGAGGTATAAAGATAAGAAATTATATCTATGTGATATAAAAAAAGATGAAAAATAAAACAAAACCTGTATCGGTTAAATGTTTTAACCTCACATCGGTTGACTACAACTTCGATTTCGAGGTTATGAAACCGGGGGACTACGCTTTTTGACCGAGCAGCCTTTTCTAGGACTACGATCCTTTCTGACTTCCGTCCTCTTCCCCTGTTGTCTCCTACTCTACCAACCTACCGTAGTGGCTGAGTTACCTGTACTCAAACTCGTTCGAGACCCTCAACCGCTACCTGTCCCTTCGGACCCCAGGACGTCAGGTACCCCAGCGTTTCTCAGAGCTTGTGACTCCCTGACTTGACTTGACTTGAATATCGGTTAATTGTTACAACACTATCAAAGTCCACTTGTCACTTCCCTAAGTCGGTTCGTATATGTACGTAGTTAAGAGAAAGTTCCAGGTGAGGGTAGGTGTGGTGGTGAACTGTAACTCGTCTCAAGGGAGACAATAGGTCATCCAGGAACAACTAATCTATGTGATATAAAAATACTTCTTAAAAACACCAATCCTTTGAGAGGTCCATAGATTAGGTGGTTTTCACTACACTGTTATCCAAAATAAATTATATATACATACATGTATTATATATTTATATATATATAAATTACCCTAAAAATAACTCGACATTAAGTATCTTTTATAATATAATCAAAGTTCACATGTTGTATCACTAATCTATAAACATATATAACGACTTCCTAGTGGTGTCATTCAGATCAATTGTAGATAGTGGAGTGTATCAATGTTTATAAAAAAAGAATATTACTCTTGAAAATTCTAGAAGAGAGAATCGTTGAAAATTTATATTTATGTCATAGTAAATGATAATAGTGGTTCAACATGTAATTACAGGACCTGAATAAATAAAATATTGTCCTTCAAACATGGAAAACTGGTGGAAAAGGTTAAAGGGGGCGAGGGATGGGGGACGAAGATAGTTGAGGAATAAAGGGATCTGAGGTATAAAAATTTGATTGTTTTTCTTGTACAGGGGTAGACTGTCTTTTCCTTGGACTACGACCTTTCAATGTTTCGACCATCTATAACCTCGGTTTTAGGTTTGTGATTAAAAGACTAATATTTAGAGCGGAAGAAGGGTGATTCGGTAATTTTAGAACGTAAAGTTAAGGTATGAAAATCTGTAAATTTTCGTCTCACGATGCCCTCACACACTTCGTAAGACTTAGTGTCAAGTGTCTATTGTAAAGCCTATTCAAATTAACCTCACTAAAGACTCAAGAGAGAAATCACCATCCTTCCTTTTCTTCATGAATATGTATTTACACACGTACACCAGGGGTTTATATCACCTAAAACTAACAAAATGACTCTTCGTTCCTTATTCATTTTTGTCACTAAGAAACTCAAGTGTCTGCTTATGAGTCAGGTATACATTAATTAGTGTTCGTAAAAGAATAGGTTTATGAAGTTACACTTTAGTATAGGTATTCATGTTGACACTTTAGGAAATCCTTTAACTTTGTCTTGTGTCAAGTTGACAACGTTTACACGGAATGAGAGATCGAAAAAAAAAAAAAACCGACGTGCTCGTCGGATGCTCTTGAATCAAGGGGTTGGTCCCTATCTTGGGTACAGGGGACGGAACTTTCCCCCTTAGAATTGGTGATCTGTCGGTCCCTTCAAAGATCGATATAAACATATGTTACAATTTGCTAAAGACTCTTCTCTCAACTGAAAAGTTTACATAAAAACCTCACTAAAAATAATGTCTAAATTTCTATAAGAGGGTAAAAAAAGTTGATGACGTGTATAAAAATCAGTGTCTGACAGTGTCATACTTGCTGTGAATTGGTAGCAGGTTTTTTCCTGTGCGGACTGGATAAAATATTACTTTCGGTTCTTCGTGTCTTGCACCGAAACATTGTCACTGACAGGATGATATTTCTAAGGTACCTACCGACGTTCTCACCGATGGCAGTAGTAAACGATCGATTCACTGGAATTCAAAGAGTTCGAGGAAAAAAGATTGACCCCACATTAACGAAATGTGACAACATAATCAAAGACGGCATGTTGTTACACTTAGTCGATAGTCAAGTCAAGTCAAGTCAGCGAGTCAGCACAGGCTGAGAAACGCTGGAGTACTCAGTGTAGTGCGGTCCGGAGGGACAGGTAGTGGTTGAGGGTCTCAAGTGAGTCTGAGTGCAGGTAGGTCAGCCACTACAGTAGGTCGGTAGAGAAGGAGACAGCAGGGGAAGAGGAGGACGGGGGTCAGGGAGGGTCGTAGTCTCAGAAAAGGTTACTCGGTTGAGAAGCGTACTCCACCGGTTTCATCACCTCAAAGTCGAAGTCGTAGTCAGGAAGGTAACTTGTGGGTTCTGACTAGAGGAAATCTTACCTGACCAACCTAGAGGAACATCAGGTTCCCTGGGAGTTCTCAGAAGAGGTTGTGGTGTCAAATTTTCGTAGTTGAGAAGGTGTGAGTCGAAAGAAGTGTCAGGTAGAAAGTACAGGTATGTACTGATGACCTTTTTGGTATCGGAACTGATCTACCTGGAAACAACCGTTTCATTATAGAGACGAAAAGTTATACGATAGATCCAACCAGTATTGAAAAGAAGGTTCCTCATTCGCAGAAAATTAAAGTCCCGACGTTAGTGGTAGACGTCACTAAAACCTCGGGGGGGTTTATTTCAGACTGTGACAAAGGTGACAAAGGGGCAGATAAAGGGTACTTCACTACCCTGGCCTTCGGTACTAGAAGCAAAAGACTTACAATTCGAAATTCGGTTAAAAAAGGGAGATGAGAAAGTGAAAGTAGTTCTCCGAAAAATCAAGGAGAAGTGAAAGACGGTATTCCCACCACAGTAGACGTATAGACTTCAATAACTATAAAGAGGACCGTTAGATCTAAGGTCGAACACGAAGAAGGTCGGGTCGCAAAAAGTGCTACATGAGACGTATCTTCAATTTATTCGTCCGACTGTTATATGTCGGAACTGTATGAGGAAAAGGACAAACCTTGGTCAGACAACTAGGTACAGGTCAAGATTGACAACGAAGGACTGGACGTATGTCCAAAGAGTTCTTCGTCCAGTTCACCAGACCATAAGGGTAGAGAAAGTCTTAAAAGATCAAATAACACCAGGTGTGTTTCCGAAACCGTATCAGTTATTTCGTCTTTATCTACAAAAAGACCTTGAGAACGAAAAAGGTACTAGGTAGCCTACAACCGTTAAACTAGAGACCAAGGAGACGGAAAAGATTTAGGTCGAACTTGTAACCCTTCAAGTGTCAAGTTCATGACGACTTCGGAACGAACCTCTTAAAACTCGTAATGAAATGATCACACACTCTACTCACGTTACACGCCAGCAAACTCGTAAGAAACCGTAACGGAAAGAAACCCTAACCTTACTTTTGACTGGAAAAGGTCAGGACACCGGTGACGACTCAAAAGGTTTAAACGACCGTATAACTCACGTCGTGAAAGTGTCGTAGTAGAAAGTCCTAAACTTTATCGAGTTGACCTTAAGGTAGTGAAGGTGATCGAAACAAGCGTCACTACGAAAGATTCCGGGTGAACTGAAGTGTAAGGTCCTACAGACCGAGATCCACTCACTAGTGTGGTAGCACTAAACATGTCAAGAAGACACATAAGAACGGTGGAGAAGAATTATAGAAGACGAAGACAATCCAGGTATGGTAAAGACAGGAAATAACTCGGGTGAAACGTACTTTACAAGGGAACCATAGAGATTAAAAGAACTTCTCTAGAAAGGGTAAGACAACTAAAGGAGAGAAAGAAACGTAACTAGCGACTCCTTCAGAAAGAATAGAGAGGAACGATGAGAAACCTTGAGACGTAAGTCTACGAATATAGAAAGGAAAAGAGGAAACGAAAAACGAAGAGAAGAAAAGTGTCGATAAACATTCCGGAGGGGTCTGTCGGTAAAACGAAAAAACGTAAAGAAAAGGAACGCCTACTAGAACTAGTGACGGAGGATATGTTACAGTACTTGGAGTAAGGTATCAAGTAGTCCGTGAGATAGATAGTCTAGATCCGGGAATTTAGATAAAGAGTGAAGGTGACTTATTAGTATTCCCTACACTAAATCCAGTATGGACTTACCAGATCACCAAAAGGGGTGAAAGAAGTTAAATTCAGACTTAAACCGTTAGTCCTCAAGTACTAGACTCGGTGTCAGTCGAGCACCAGAACAAAAACGACTGACATATCTCGAAGAGGTAGAAACCGACGTTTTTTATATTAGTTAGATTAAAGTCACAACTGGTAGACCACTACAGGTACACATCTCAGAAGAGAACACAACAACCTTCTCCCACAAACGAAACTGGTCACGCAAGAGAACCGTTTTGAGATAATCTGAAACGGGACGAAGTAAGGCATAAGGTTCCGGTTTAAACGGACAATGAGGTCCACAAAGAACTGAAGGATGAAAACGTAAGGTCAGGGGATATTACTTTTCCTGTAGAAGAAAACCACAATCAAGATTTTCCAGAACATCCAAGAGTATCTTGGAAAGTCGAAGTCGAAGAAGTCGCAATGACCAACCCCATATCCGAACCTAATGGCACAATAGCTTACCAAACGGAACCTTTGCTTGTCTCTAGTAAGACAACAAAAACTCTAACGTAGGTTCATGACGTAAAACCTGAGAAAACAACTGGTACTACCGATGAGGTAAAGAAGATTCCCTAAAGACGGGTGTCATCATCTATATTACCAGAAGATTCAATTTAAGTGGGTAAGGTCAGGTAAAACGACTAAGGATCTTACAGTTGGAAGTGAGAACGGTAGAGGACAAACTGGTGAAGGTTAAAAGGAACTAAGTACCTGGGCCGTAAGGTCCAAGGATACGTTATAACGAGAAATGTCGTAGTCTGAAACTAAGATAGCGGTCAGTGTAGGTGTCGACCCATAACAAAAGTGAAACCGAGGTAGGGAAGTAAGAAAGACCTCAATAAAGAGGTGACTAGAGGTCATCGTATAACCCGTAGATGGATGGGCCCCTCAAGGAGAAAGTCATAGGATAGTAAAATGAAAAAGTATGGCAAGTACCCCAAGAGTTCCGTTCTTTTGCCTTCACCAAACGTTAAGGAAAGAGGTCTCCTGGTGTAACAGTCTGGAGAGGTGGTACTGGGTTGGACAGAACCCATCGGGGTGTCCCGTACCGAATCAAAGTAACTCAATCTGGTCCGACACCAGGCACACTAGTCTAACCGATCAAAAGACACTAATACCCAAATCACACAGACGGGAGACTACGGGAGAACGTTGTGGATGACAGAATGAACCCAAAGAGAATGGAACCTGTACCCTATAGAGAAGTGTCGACGAGATCGTTTCGCGTCGGTGACAAGGAATGGAACCTGTTCCCCATAGAGGAGTGACGGCGGGGAAGACTAGAACTTGCACCTCATCGAGGAGGGCCGGGAGGACGCGGGCTCCCTAGTCGATATTCATATGTGTATAGCGGAGGGACAACTCGGAGGGAGGGTGGGGGAGTCAGGTGGAGAGATCCAGTAGTGTCTCGTGACTCGACTCGAGGCACACGATATCTCGTCGAAGAGTGATCGATCGATAAAGTGTGAACCATCACATATATCCAGTTACGATGAGAGAGTTAAACAGGGTAAAATTTAAAAAATTTATAAATAAATAAACTGACGTAGAGCAGAATCAACTCCACGTGTAGGAATCAACGGGGTGCCGTACACCCCAAGATGAAGGGACTAGTCCCTAACTTGGGTGTAGGGGACGTAACTTTCCTCCTGAGAATTAGTGACCTGGTGGTCCCTTCAGGGGTGAATTTGAGAAATTCGGAAGTAAAGGAATTGACATTTTACCCCTACCCGAAAGGACCACCGAGTTAGCCATTTCTTAGACGGACGTAACTTCCTCTGGACCCAAGTTAGGGACCCAGTCCTTCCAGGGAACTTCTTCCCTTACCGTTGGGTGAGGTCACAAGAACGGACCTCTTAGGGTTCCTGTCTCCTCAGACCTCCCGATGTCAGGTACCGCAACGTTTCTCAACCTGTACTGACTTCACCGAATCGTGTTTAGAAATCTTCTTCTTTCTGATTTCTCCCTTCCTCCCTCTGTTGTTGGTTTGGTACTGTGGGAACAGAAAAATTTTTTAGCCTGTTTGGTCCGTGAACGGACCACCAAGTCACCAATTTTTCAGACGGAAGATTGTGTCTCTTACACCTAAGTTATGGGCCAGTCTCTTGATTCTAGGATACACGGGTACACGATATTGTTTCTGGTTCGCGTCAGTTTCTTTCCTTTATTATTATTATTAAACTTTTTTTTTTTTCCTGTCGTGTCAATCCAACTGGTGTCATCCCTCCTGGGTTATGGGCTCACGACTCATGTCTGAGCCGTTTTTACTTCTGTTCCTTCACAAAGGGGTGACACACAAAGGGAGGGGAGTGGGGTTCGGACTCCTACGGGTTTTAGAGAACCCAGTATCCCGACCTCACTCTAGTCTCTAGTACTCCTTTTCCCGATCTGACCTCGGTGTCTGTGTGTACCTTTGTTATCGTTCCGGTGGTAAGTGTGTCGGTTCTTTCCTCGGGTCTCAATGTCCTGTGTCTCTTACTTAAGACTGAGGTCCCGATTCTCAAGTCGGGTCTTCTGGTCTGTCACTCACACTCGTCTGAAAACCCTCCTCCTTCTCTCTTGTAATAAATTTATAATAATAAAATTCAGAAATAACTTAAACAATGTTACAGCGAAGACAACGAATACAAGACAAAAAAAAAAACAAAAAAAAAAAAAATGGTACTCCGTACACCCTAGAGTCGAGGGTCTGGTCCCTAACTTCGGAGTGGGGAACGTAACCTTCCTTTCAAAATCCGTGACCTAGTGGTTCCTTCACAGAGATTTAGAATGACAACAGTGACAACAATAAAAAGTCAGTCGTTCAGCACAGGTTGAGAGACACTGGGGTACCTGACATCGTGCGGTCTGAAGGGACAGGGAGTAATAGAAGACCTCAAACGAGTTTGAATACAGGTAGCTCAGTAACTACGGTAGGTTGGTGGAGTAGGAGAAGGCGGAGCAGAGGAGGACGGGAGTTAGAAAAGGTCGTAGTCCCAGAAAAGGTTACTCAGCCGAGAAGTGTAGTCCACCGGTTTCATAACCTCGAAGTCGGAGTCCTAGTCAGGAAGGTTACTTATAAGTCCCAAATAAAGGAAATCCTAACTGACCAAACTAGAAAAACGACAGGTTCCCTGAGAGTTCTCAGAAGAGGTCGTGTGTCAAGTTTTTGTAGTTAAGAAACCACGAGTTGGAAGAAATACCAAGTTGAGAGTGTAGACATGTACTGAGGACCTTTTTTGATATCGAAACTAATCTATCCGGAATTTAGAAAAATCTGACATAAATTACCACCTATAACAATATAACAAATCTTATACGTTGACGAAGGTGGTCTTGGTGCACGTAAGACGAAACCTTTCCGTCGGGTACACACGATACACCGATGAGACAGGTCAAAGGTCCCGACCCCTCACCTCACTCACTTATTAGCGACGAGAAACAAGTTGGGAAGTAAGGACTCTGGACCTATCTGAGAAGACTTCTGTCGGAAACTCCTCGTCCCCTAATCTGGGTTCAGAGGGGACCGTCTGTGTCCACTACCTCGAGTGTCTGATCCGACCCCGTTGTAAGGTCCCGTCTAATTCTTCCTTTGAGTAGTGAGGTCCACTTTCGGTCCCCGTTCCCTCTTGCACGGGACGGGGGTACGATCCTCTGTCTGTGTATCCTAAAGAAGGTCACAATAATGGTTTACCTCAGGGGTCTTAAATTTTCTTACTAAATTCCCTCAACGTAACCTTTGTCCTTTCTTTTTGTTTTGGGTTCTTATGAGTCTAGATCCCTTCCTGACGACGACTTCGACTTCGAGGTCATGAAACCGGTGGACTACCCTTCTCGACTGAGTGTCCTTTCCTGGGACAACGACCCTTTCTAACTCCCGTCCTTCTCTTCCCCTACTGTCTCCTACTCTACCAACCTACCGTAGTCGTTAAGTCACCTGTACTCAACCACGCTCGAGACCCTTTACCACTTCCTGTCCCTTCGGACCGTACGACGTCAGGTACCCCAGTGTTTCTCAGACTGTACTGACTCACTGACTTGTTTTTTTTTCACGTCCTCCGGGATGTTAAAGAGTCAAAGATTTGGTGAGGGTTTCGGGTTCATAAACGTGGGTATCTTTCACCCGACGAAACTTGTGTGTGTAGTACACGCAGGTGCCATCCCAACCTTTCTGTGACCTGTGCCCGTGGGTCGTCAGTCCTGGACGAGTCCTGGAGGTCTAGGTGACTCGTCTCTTGAGTGTCGTGGTGGTGGTCCCTCCACCGTGACTACAAGGACTCTGAGACCCGAGGACAATAAATCTCTATCTTCCGTGTCCGAGACCTGAGAAGTGGTCACTTCCGAGAAGAAAAAGACACAAGATTCACCCTCCAAAAAATGACTCCGATAAGGTTAGAACCCCGAAGGGACCGCCGTACCATTTCTTAGGCGGTCGGTTACGTCCTTCACGCCCAAACTACGGACTCAGGTCTTCTAGGGGACCTCTTCCTTTACCGTTGGGTGAGGACATAAGAACAGACCCTTTAGGGTACTAGTCTCTTCGGACCGCCCGATACCAGGTGTCCCAGCGTTTCTTACTGTATGCTGAATCGTTGCTTTGTTCTTGTTTCAGGGTAGAAGGGAGGAGTTAAAACACGGTCTACACACGCGCGAAGTCGGTCCGAGGGAGGGCTTACCTTCTTTGTTTTGGCCTGTTAAACTGACACCGGTACGGGTGTGAAGGTTACACCTCTTACTTTTCGTCGTATTTGGTCAGCTGTCTCTTTCCCTACTCGTTCTTACATTTGGTCGTTCCCAGTCGTATCTGACTGGGAGCTACCTGAGGTAAGAGAGCATGGATGGGTTCAGGACCCAACGTCGGGACGGGAAACTAAAGGGAGTGGACTTTTGTTTTAGAGGGGACAACGAGTCCGATCGAGATTAGTCAAAAACACTAAACGTTTGTTCTCAGGATTCATTGTTTCTAAGTAAGGTCTTAAACTCCGTAAGGAAAAAAACATCTTTGTTCGAGGTAAAACTCTGAAAATTCCGATGTCCTTACTAATCTTCCCGAAGGGACCATCGAGTCACCAATCTTTTTTTAGGTAGACGTCACGTCCTCTGGACCCAAGCTAGGGACCTCTTCCTTTGCCGTTGGGTGAGGTCTTAAGAACGGCCCTTTTAAGGTACCTGTCTCCTCGGACAACCTGATGTCAGGTACCCCAGTATTCCTCAGTCTGTGTTGACTTCGGCAGTCGTACTAATCTTTGTGTCTGAGTGATCTTTCTGTCCGCCTCGTACAATCTAGTAATTCATCCAGTATCGGAGTGAGACTGGTAGAAATAGGGTTGGACAAACACAGTACCTTAATGTTCAAGGAGTGAACCAGTGTGGAATTTTCGACCAGAGTCAAAAGTGGTGCTAATGGGAGGAGTCACGACTGTACTTCTTTCCCACCCTAAACCCCCTTCACCCCCAACCACTGGCCCTTGTCTGTCGCACCCAGGGTTTCTCAGTTCTCGGATCAAGGTAAGAAGTAACTACAGGACTCGTTCAGACGGACGAAGTCTTAACCTAAACTTCTCGAGGTGTAGAGTGTCCTTCTTCGTCACTCTCTCTCAGTAGGAACTTTCGACTTCTACACTAGACACTCCGTCGGACCTTGTGTCCCTGGGTTCCGTCATGGATTACGCGGGTTTCTGTGCGGTCCGTCTCTCTACAAGACTAACCTTCGACAAGCAAAGTAAAGAGACTTCGTTTCCCTCTGAAACTTATCCACTTAATGTAGCTCAGTGCTCCTTCTTCTCATGTTAACGTGCCCCGACTCCTCGTCGGGATGCGTGGAGGGATGTCCTTCGTAAGAGAGGCACATAGGGTTCCTCGCAAGTCTCCGCTCAAGTAAGTGCACACATTTAACAGGAAGAAAAAACGTAGGAATCTCGAGTCCCTGGTTAAGTTTCCTCTTTTTACATTCCTTAAGGGGACGGGATCGACTATTCCAGTCGTAGACAAATGACGGATTGAATCGTCTTTTGGGACGAACTAGAAATAGTTCACTACTCTATTTGTAAACATATCTTACGTATACAAAGGAGAAATTTGTTAAATTTACACCATGCAATTCTTGATCACTTCGACTTAATAACTACAGGTCTCCCAGGGAAGTGGGGTTATCAGAACTAAACCAATAGTACATAGACCCTTTAACTACCTCATATTTACAACTTCACAGTTCATTATTTGAAAGGAATCAAGTTTCATTCTTACTTAATTTATTTATCCTCAGTCTTAAGTAGCTCCCTTAATTTTAATCTAGACAAAAACTTGTCTTATATTATTTTGACTTTAAATTTATATTCACATGTGCTTGGAACTTTGAATAATGGTGGATGTATGGACTATTTATGACTAAGTTCTTTGACGGTACGACTTGGTTTAACTAAGAGAAGTCCAGGAGGTCACTGCCAAATTAATAGAATCGTATCGAAACCGAAAATTCACGTTTGTGAGGTGAGTAAGAGGGGTGTGTACCATGTTTTGCACTGAATGATCTTTCGATGAACGTTTCCTCCAGGCATCTTATTTCTAAAGAGTCTGCAGACACTACTGTGAAAACGAGGACGACAATTTTGTATAAAAAATCTAAATTTTACATAAGTATCTTGGTTTTGAACACTCAAAAGTAGAAGTTACTGACCTAAAGACTCCCACGGTTCAGAAAAAAGTTCAACGAGTAAAATCATTTGGAGAAACAGTGGGGACGCAAGAGGTTCGTTACTGTGGACGGGTAGACAAGTAGACAGCAGACAGAAGAACCATTCAGGGGACGATACAACGGTTCCGTTGTGATGGACGATGTAGTGACGTTCCTTACCGATAGAGAAACGACCTGAAGACTATAGTTTATATTGTGAACTGAAAGTTTTGGGACCGAAAAGTAGGAATCCCATTTCCAAAGAAGACACCCTCCACTCCGTTGTCCGTAAGAGTCCCCAATGGAGTTGACAAGAGAATCAGTTCTCGAGGAAGGTGTTAGTCCTTCGGTTCTGGGGATTCGGGTGTCGGAGAACAGAAAGTGGGATGGTCTGAGGTAGAAGGTGTTTCGTAGATCCTCACGACCCCTATCCTTTAGAGACCGTCCCTCTGACTGTCTTCGTCAAAAGTCATAAGTCGTACTGAATCTTATCTGGGACTGAGAAACCTTTTCTAGGACTACGACCCTTTTAACCTCCGTCCTCCTCTTCCTCTGTCTCCTACTCTACCAACCTACCGTAGTGTCTGAGTTGTCTGTACTCAAATTCGTTCAAGGTCCTCAACCACTACCTGTCCTCCGGACCGCACGACGTCAGGTACCCCAGAGCTTCTCAGCCTGTGCTGACTCGCTGACTTATTGCTGTCTTATCTGGCGTCCAACGTGTCATTGTCATGTCGTAGACCCGAGTTGGGAAGGAACGAAGACTGAGTCATCGACCCTTCACCTTAGGTTCGGAGAAGGGTTGGTCGAGGACCCGTCTACATGTTGTCTCAGACTCCTTCTCACTGGATCTACAGGAGTAGGCCCCTGGTTCAATCTGTCACAAAAACATGTGTTCCCTGGACCCAAAGGACGTAGTCGAGACGACCTTATGACCTAACTTTTATACCTAGGGACCCGGGGCAAAGGACTGAGTCTTAGACTCTGCCCTGGGACTCCAGACTTCAAATCGTTCACATGCCTCCTTCAGTACTACTGTGATCTCTGGTTTGCCTGGTCCTCGGTTCAGAGTCGAGACGGCGGATTCGTCGACCTACACGTGTCTCGCCGAGTGAGTGCAGGTCTAGCAGCGTCGGGGCACCTGATGTCGGACGGTCAGAGGAGACAGGTACCCTATACGGTCCGTTCTTATTACCTCACCCAACGGTAAAGTAGGAGGTCCCCCAACAGACCTAGGTCCCTGCCTCGGGAGTAGAGGAGGTGGTGTCTGTCTAAGAAATGGTAATTCGGTGGACCCTTCGATTCGATAGTATTTATATTTTTCGTCTCTGTAATGAAACGGTTGTCTTCAGGCAGATCAGTTCCGATGCCAAAAAGGTCACCAGTACATACCTACACTCTCAACCTGACACTGTTTTCGACTCACGTCTTCTTAACTACGAAAACTTGACGCCACAACCTCTTCTGAGAACTCTCAGGGAACCTGACGTTCCTGTTGGTCGGTCAGGCAGGATTTTCTCTAGTCAGGACCCACAAGTTACCTTCCTGACTACTACTTCGACTTTGAGGTTATGAAACCGGTGGAGTACACTTCTCAACTGAGTAACCTTTTCTGAGACTACGACCCTCCCTAACCCCCGTCCTCCTCTTCCCCTACTGTCTCCTACTTTAATGACCTACCGTAGTGCTGAACTACCTACACTCAAACTCACTTGAGACCCTCAACCACTACCTGTCCCTCTGGACCGTACTACACTTAGTACCCCAGCGTTTCTCAGTCTGTGTTGACTCGTTGACTTGACTTGACTTTGTGTAAATTTCTGTTAAAGAGACACAGACACAGTAGACGTTTTTACTCTCACTACGAATAAATGGAGAACTTCCCTAACACGTGCAATGTAGTGTCTTAGGTGCGTAAGCCCCGAGAAAGACTGGGTCGGGACCACGAGAGTCGCTCGTCCCTCCCGGATATCGTAATTCGTTTCATGTAGATCGGACCAGTAGTAAAGACTCATTACTGCCTAAGAAATGTCCTGTCTATTTGTCCCATATTGAAGAAGGTTGGTTTTCAGGTTGTACGAAATAAAATAAAAAACTACACCTGGTAAAAAATTTGGAAATAACTTAAACAATGTTATAACAAAGACGAAACACAATGGTAAAAATCTGGAGTTCCGTACTCCCTAGAATCAAGGGACTGGCCTCTAACTTGGGCGTGGGGGACGTGACCTTCCCTCTACTAACAAGAATTAGTGACCTGGTGGTCTTTTCAGGGAGTTGTGTGAAAACTCTCTGTCTCGTTCTTTCGAGGTCTTCACTTCTATGCTAACGTTAGTAAAGTTTTTAGTTAGCTAGGCACTTTATAAAGACTTAAAGTATTTTTTAGACCTGTGATCCCTTACGGAACATACATACATTAAGGTCTTCCCTCTGTCCATTATCTTGGCGACGGAACCTCTTACCACGAACCTGTGGACCCGGTAAGGGACACACCCGATAAAGGACTCGAATTCTCGCTCCTGTGAAGAGAGATGGTCTGAGAACAAAGGACTCGAACCAGTTCAATTTTGAGAACGAGGTCGACAGTGACTTGAAGGTCCGAGGGTTCCGTGAAGGTGTCACGGAAAGATCACTACGTAGACATTAGTCCTCACTTCAATGACGAACATTTAAACGTTACTGGTAGAGTATCAAGCCCCACACGGTAGTTCCACTACCCGATCGTACAGACTTCAATCACATCTTCGTTTCGTGTTGACAGACTAAGGAGACAAACGTTAAAGTCGTATCGTCAGTTCCGACGACAAGTAAAGATTTACCGGGAGACTTTCATTTGTTGAGTGTCCCCCTTTTTTTTTTATCGAGGAGTCTTCACCGTCCCCACTGCAAGTTGTGGATAGTGGGAAGTGTGACTAGTCGGGGGAGGTGGACTCCACACGTCTCTTGTGTTTCGGACTACAACTCTCATTGTGATCCTTCTGTTAACTTATTAACCTTTTATTTTGGAAACCCCTTCCCGATTTCCTTTATTCTATAAATCGGACCTCTTCTCTTCCGACTCGTTACTGGATTAATCTCCGAAGTTCATGTACTTCTTAATTAGATGTCGTCTACCACTGGTCGACAAAAGTTAAGGGTAACTTATGTCATGTTGTCTTTTAACCGAATCTCCCATTATATTTCCTAAACCCTATCTATTTTCTTCCTTAAATGACCAAAAACTCCCAGTGTTTCCAATTCTCCTCTATCCGGGATAATGAATCCCTCTACTGTCGGTGAGACAGGGACTCCAAAGGACCAAACCTACCCAAACAACTTCACGTAACTCCCCATTTCTCTCGAAACAAGACGACACTTCCGGTCGGGGCGAGACGCCGACAAGTAGTGTGGACACGGGAACTAAGTATATCGAAGAGTACCGATATAAAAACAAAAGTGATTCAGTAGTGCTAGTGTGGGTCACTAAATAGTTCAGGGTTCACACACGACTCGTACCACTTTCTTTTGAGGTATCTAAGGTGGAAAATGGGAAGTTTCGAAACGGTAAACTGTTAATATTCGTAACTAACCCATGGGGGTTCGCGGTCCGTGACAAAGTCCTTATCCCCGATAAGTCTACGTATTCTGTACTAACAAGAGTTGTTGTCGTCTCACACACACACACATATTGGGACACACACACACACACACACACACACACACGCGCGCGTACGTATGGGCACGGTCACGACCCCTTCATCGTTCTCTTCATGTGATATTAGTCCTTGAAATGTGTATATTGTTTGTTCCAGGATGACACATCGTGTCCCTTGATATAAGTTATAGCACGCTAGTTGGCATACCTTTTCTTATACTTTTTCTTGCATACATAAACATATTGACGTAGTGAAACGACACTCGTCTTGAGGTCATGAGAACCGAACTTTTAGGGTACCTGACTCCTCGGACCATCCGATGTCAGGTACCCCAGCGTTTCTCAGCCTGTACTGATTCGCTGAAGTGAAAGAAAGTGAAAGTATATTTTATTTTGTTTGTGTGTAGGGATGGCGTTAGGAGGTCTCTGACTATACGGAAAGTCAAGTCAATTCAGTGAGCCAGCACAGGTTGAGAAACACTGGGGTATCTGACGTCGTGCGGTCCGAAGGGACAAGTAGTGGTCAAGGGCCCTCGAACGGGTCTGAGTACAGGTAGCTCAGCCACTATGGTAGGTTGGTAGAGTAGGAGACAACAGGGGAAGAGGAGGACGGAAGTTAGAAAGGGTCGTAGTCCCAAAAAAGATTACTCAGTTAAGAAACGTAGTCCACTGGTTTCATAACCTCAAAGTCGAAGTCGTAGTCAGGAAGGTCACTTATAAGTCCTGACTAAAGGAAATCCTAACTGACCAAATTAGAGGAACGTCGGGTTCCCTGAGCTATAAAAGGACTATGCTAGGTAGTTTAGTATTAGAAGTGGACGTTTAACTCTTGGGGGTAAATAATTATGTTTTATATTATTCTTTGTGTAATACTTATGTGAGTGTGTGTGTGAGTCCACCGAGTCACCTTTCTTGGGAGGACGGTTACGTCCGCTGGATTCTCTGCACCCAAACTTGGGCTCAGAGGACGGAACGTACACCTAAGAAATGGTAACTCGGCGGTCCCTTCGGATCCCGAGACGGTCCTTCGTTAAAAATACCACCACAGGGTACCCTTAAATCTCAGACAGTGCCTACCGTCGTCGCACTTTGGACCGTAGGATTAAAGTTCTCCTATTTCTACTCGGTGTTTAGAGACTTCGGACCTCCACAACTAAGGGTTCCGACCCTTCATTATCGACCAGGACCTACCACTGCCCATATCGGTCACAAAGACCTACTTAGTAGACGCAGACCTACCTCCGTCACAAATCTGTCCCTTGTTAGAAAGACATATTGAGTGTCTCGAATGCTAAAGTTGTTGTTAGCCCGAGACTTTTCTCATATCCTCACTCTCCCCACTTGGTCTTTCGTCACAACCTTATCGGTGTAATTCCCCTTTCATCCTTACAGAAAGGACCCTGAAGGGAGTACCAGGTCACTGATTCTGAGTCGCGAGAGTTACGTCCCCGAACCCAAGTTAGGGACCAGTCATTTGATCTAGGGTGTACGGAGTTGATTAAAGGGTGTTCTTTCTACGTCACGTCAGTTTGTTTATTTATTCATTTACGTTTATTTATAAAACTGACATCGGGTGGTCCGAGGAGACAGGTACCCCAAGAAGTCCGTTCTTGCGACCTGACCCAACAGTAAAGGAGGAGGTTCCCTAGAAGGACTGGGTCCCTAACTTTGGTACAGAGGACACAGAGGACGTGACGTCCGTCTAAGAAATGGTGACTCGGTCTCCCCTTCGGGTGTTTATTTATAATTTCTTTTTTTCTTACAGAAGATGAAGGTCCGAATAATGGGTACTTAGTGTCGTCAGCCGTCACTTTTTAATAATTAGTGTTTTGTTACAAATTTTCCTCGTGAGTCACCTTCTGTCCCGAGTCTTCTTTACTCGAACATACTCATCACTCACTTGTTGTAATAGTGACCTTTATATTGTATAGACTTCGTTACTAACCAGTCTGGGTATTTACCCCTTTTGTCGACTACTCGTTCATTCTACATGTCATTTATTAAGAATTCTGAAAGTCTCAAGTACGTAATTAGAGAGTGACTATTTCACAAACTCTTACCTCACATGAAATCTCCCATTTTTACTAAGTTGTCTACTGAGTGTTCAGGTACTTGGACACCGAAGTGGTCATGACTCTTTCAAAGATAGTATTCTATAGAAACAATCAACTAACCAATCAACCAACAAAACCCCAAAAAAACAACCAACCAACCAAAAACAACCACTACCAAAACCACAAAAAACCAACTTAGAACGTCGTACACCTTTGAATCAAGGGGTTGGGCCCTAGTTTGGGTACGGTGGATGTATCCTTCCGTCTCAAAATAGGTGACTCAACGACCCCTCCAGGATGTAAACTCCCCAAAAAATTAGTCTTTTTAGGTTTGTGGGTATAAAAGGTCAACAGTATGCAAAAGAATATGTAGTACATGTACAGATACGTATATTGCCGAGTTAGTTAAGTTTCTACTTTAAGTTTCTTATATAACTATCTTAGGAGTTATATTTAAAAACTCGTATACGATACCTAACCCTATTAAAGTCTCTTCTGACATCAATCCTCCTTAAACCTCAGTCTAGACCTAACAAAGAGTCGAGACGGAGAATTGAGTGACACACCGAAGTCCATCCAAGGAATTAGGTAGACTCGGATAAATAGGTAGATATTTCCCTCCATTGTTCACTGGAATAGTGTATCCTAATAGTGTCTATAATTCACTCGTTACACACGGTGTACCAATCATGGTTCGGATCTTTTGTCATAGACAGGGGGTTTGTCATCGACGATGGTAACAACACAACACAACAACAACAATCCAATTGTCGATTAAGATTTGGTGGAAAGGGGCGGGGGAGGGTTTCTTTCACCCTGTAAGGATGAGTACGAAGTTCATTTTTCACAGGAAATTGAAAAATCCCCTTAACACGGACTTAGTTCCTTTTCTTTAGTTTTGTTACTAATCAACTCAAGAGGAAAAGTAAACGAAAAGGAGGTCACCAACTCGTTTTCCTTCGAACTTGTGTCCCAAGAAAAGTTTGTTATCTAGGTGGGATTTGGGCCGTATCTTAATCTTTTGGGTTGACGGTGGGTCCCAGAGATTAAGTACTAGTCACTACCCGTCAAACGCCAGTACACGGGACGTACCCTCTGTTCCCCCTCGGGGAGGGGTGTCGATATGGTCAACGTGCAACACACTACGTCTCCGGGGGAGGTAGGGAGACTCCCGACTTGTGGGGGTGGACTGAAGACTAATGGGGGTTCAGAGAGGAAAGTATGGGAGGCCTAACTAGCCTTCCTCTAGACATAATAAAGACGTGGTACTCAGTGAGAAACGGGGTTAGGAAAATCGTGATATTTGGAATAACTGTAGTGTCTTGTACCTAATAACCATGTATTTGGTCATGGCTATTATTAAAAATCTCGCCGAGTACTGTCAGAGTCGTCCTAGTGTACGGTTAAGACAGTAGTAAAACGACAAAACTGATGAAGGAAAGGTCATTTGGTGTTTCGATGGACCTCACGTACTCTTAATTACTGAACAGGATCCGTCATTCAAGTAATCGTAACTCGGTCCTCATCTAAGTACATTAACTTGAAGATCTTGTTACAAGAAAGAAAAAAATTGATAAGAGGCCAAAATAACTGTTTATTTTAAGATTCTATAAAATTCACATGTAACTCTAAACTACATAAATGTAACACTTTTCTAAAGAGGGTGGATTAATTACTTGTATAGTCAGTGGAGTATATATATGAATATATATAAAAAAGAAAAAGACCTCTCCTCATACTTGTAAATTCCAGATGAGACATCGTTTCAAGTCAATATGTTATACCATAATAGTTGGGATGAGTACTACCATATATAATCTAGGAGTCTGGAATAAATCTTATTACATGAAAGGTGATACGAATTAAGTATATATAAGTTGTCCGTGTGTGTATTAGACATGCAATACAGACTGAGACATGTCCCACAGGTCCTATATTTTCACTTGTTCATTAAGGGTTAGACTATCCTTTAATAAACAGTAAACAAAGGACGATGGGTACATTTAGAGTACCTGTCTCCTCGGACCGTCCGATGTCAGGTACCCCAACGTTTCTCAGCCTGTGTTGACTCGCTGATTTGGTGGTGGTGTGGTGTTTACACTTATTTATACACGTTTTTTCATAAAGTCCACTATACTAGTTTTATTCTGACCTTTGCAAACTAAAATGGACTTTTATAGTCTTTTCCGAACTGTCGTTTCTACTAAGCACTCAGAACACTCTACTCACTTTACATATAACGTACTTGTCTGTCGTATAAGATCCATCTACTTAGTCCAATTGGTCATAATGTTTTTACGGTTCTTGTCGGAGCACACAAAACCACCGACGTTTGTCGACCCGTGTCGTGTTCGGACTCTCCCTTCCCTCCGTAATGAGATTTCCCCTCGTCCCGATTTGTTTCTCCCGTCTAAAATGCAGTAGGACCCTTAACTCCGAAATAGGACACCCGACATCTTCGTTAATTTCCCAAATTGACACTAGTCTAAACTAAAATCTTTTACCTAGACCGTTTTGTCCCCTCTAACCTGACCCTCCCATCCCCTACTCATCCCTCATCTCAATTAATTTTGACGGGTCCAAGGTCTCCAAACCCCCAAGTCTGGTGGCGTTACCGTCACCCCACCTTTCTACTCCTTCTATGTTTTCTATGATTCCTTCATCTCTTCGCCCTCCTTCCCAAAGTCATCCTGAGGGTCCAAGAAGGAAATTTACTTGTCTATATACAACTACAGGAAGTGACTTTATTACAATGTCCCTGAAGGGACCACCAGGTCACCGATTCTGAGGTACGAGAGTTACGTCCCCCGGGTACAAGCTAGGAACTAGTCCATTGATCTAGAGTGAACGGTGTTGTTTCTACCTTCTAACGTACACGACGTTGATTCTGGGACACACCTGTTTATGTATTTATTTATTTTTATTTATAATTTTTATTTCACTTGAACAGTTGACTTTTTTATTTTTCTACAATATCCCCTTTATCACTCTAATCAACGAATTCCTTGTTCATCGACTTACACTTTGTCAATATCTTTGGACCATAGCCCTCAAGACCGGTTCTCTTTATCTAGACTTTCATTAGTAGAGTATCTGTTGTAATCTCTGTCCTCTTAACTACTCTGGGAGGTCTTTCTCATACGTCTCGTCACAAAGAGTTTACACTGAGAGAGCGGTGTACACACTCTTAGTTGACTCCTCTGACACTTTTACGTGCTAAAGTCCGGTAGGGTCTGAGTGACTTCGGTTTGATACACTTTCCCTGAGTGACATAGAAACCGTAATACTCTTTCTATGGAACGTACTCAGATTGTGTGGACCTTAAACTCTAGGGGACGACAACCAAGTGGGTGAGGTCGTACGAACGGACCCCTTAGGGTCCCTGCCCCCTCGGACCACCCGACGGTAGATACCCCAACGTGTCTCAACCTGTGCTGACTTCGCTGAATGGTCGTCGTCCTCGGCGTCGTCGACAACCAAGTCCGCCAGGTCTCTTTCCCTTTTAGGGGACCTCTTCCCTTACCTTTCCCTTTCGTCTTGGTCATCCTACACACACACACATACACACACACACGTGCGTGCGCACACACCCATCTATCTATCTATTAGGCGGTGGAAGGGACCACCGAGTCTGGCATTTCTTAGGTGGACGTTACGTCTTCTGGATCTAAATTAGGGACCCAACCCTTCTAGGGGACCTCTTCCTGTACCGTTGGGTGAGGTCATAAGAACGAACCTTTTAAGGTACCTGTTTCCTCGGACCACCCGACGTCAGGTGGAGATATACTCCAGTATATCTCAGCCTGTACCGACTCGCCGATTGGTGTGCACATATCTGTTAGCTATCTATATATCCATATTGTCTTCACCCCTACCCTTGGCGGACCACCAGGTCACCAATCCTGAGGTCCGAAAGTAACGGTTCCCGAGACTGAGTTGGAGAACACCCGTTTATTTTGGAGGTGTTCGGTGTCACATACGTACGATTCAGTGAAATCAGCAGAGGTCGAGAAACGCTGAGACACCTGACATCGGACGGTCCGAAGAGACAGGAACCCTAAGAGGTCCATCCTTATGACCTCACCCAACGGTACGGGAGGAGGTTCCCTAGCAGGACTGGGTCCCTGACTTGGATGCAGAGAATGTAGAGGACGTAACAGTCCGTCAAAGAAAATATGAGTCCGGTGGACCCTTGGGGGTTCGGTGGTCGACTCCGGGGGTAAGTTTTTATTTTTGTGTGTTTTTTCGTTCCCTAAGGTTGTGTCTCTAAGATCGGACAAGAGTACCCGAACCAACAAATCCTCTTTCAATAATCTTTCTCTAAGTCAAGTTCCTGTCCCGAAAAAACCAAATAAACAAAACAAAAAATAAAAATTTCCTCGGAAACGACAGTCCTTTCTTACTCTTATTCTACGGGTACGTCAGTTCCCGACTGTACTACGAGGGGTCCTCTGTCAGTACCTCGTCCTGGCCCTCGTTCGGAGTAAAGACAAGTTTTCGGAACTACTGAGTCGAGAGAGACTTGTTACGAAAGGTGCTACGGCGGGGTCTAAAGACAACTCAACAAAACGAACCACGGGTGGACGTATACGAGACACGAGATCGGTTCCCAAAGTAGTAGGGGTTGGTGTCGGACTTGAGGACAAGGTACGGAGTGAACACAAGGAAGGTGGACCTTAGGAGGGGGCTAGGGAGAACGAAGAGTTTACTCTTCGTCGCCAATTAAGCGACGTATCCCGTTGTTAGGACATAGAGACAGTGGGTCCAGTGACGAGCCAACAGACTTGAGGAGGGACGGAGTAAGTAGAACTGAAAGAGTCGAGAAGTTTACGATGTGTCCTACCTTGTGCCACGGAATGGCTGCAAACGGTCTAAAGTGACTTCTACTGGAATCTGTCTCCCACGGTTTGACACAGTGCATCGGTGATCTGTAGGTTACAAATGTAATTTATCTTAGTAACCAATTTTTCTTACCTTGGTTACCTTTTCGTTTTGGAGAGATAAAAAGACGATGAACGTCGGTTTTGGTAGGACTGTGTTACGTTACTACACTGTACATATACATTACGTTAGTATGGGTGCGTACATATACATTTAGTTCTTATGAATCTGCGATGTATTGTCCTTTCGTGTTCCTATATCTTTTAAACGGTCCTCAGTTTTATTATAAATATAAAACAGAATAGTCACACTAAAGTGAATAAAAATAAAAACGGACACGGCCCAGAAGTGACGACGCGCCCGAAAAGACATCGACACCACTCGGAGAGACATCACCGCCACGTACCCGAAGAGTAACTCCACCGAAGAGAACAACGTGTCGTACCAGAGGTCCCACGCCCGAAGTCATCAACCCCTCATACCCGAATCATCGACGTCAAGGGCCCCAGTGACCAAAACCGTGTGTCGGAATCAACGGGTAGTCGTACACCCTAGAAGGGTCTGGTCCCTAGTTTAGGTACAGAGGACGTGACCGTCCGTCTGAGAGATGGAGACTCGGTGGTCCCTTCGGGGGAAATACAAAACAGAACTTACCATAATCATCCTAAAGTAGTCCGTCTCTTCAGTCCCTTCGTATTACGTTTAATAGATCCGACACGTTTTTGCGATTAATCTACTTCTTCTACCTGACAAACCCCTAGTCACTTTTGAACTTATAGTGACTTCGTAACAGGTCTTCGTCCTCGTCAGGCCCTACCCTCCGACTCTTACCCCGTTCTGAATAGTTGTCATCTTCGAACATTTATATCAAAGTCTAGACTGAGACTATCCAAAGTACCTGGTGCTATTCCTTAAATCTGAGAGTATATTCATTACACATCTTCAGTATCTAATAAAATGACAATATTTTATATGTATTGTACTTTCACTAGTAAAATTGGTCGTCAGTCTAAAATTTAGTGTACGAGTTTAGACTATTTTATCATTTACTTACAGTTCTATTGAAAACAATTTTGTATTTATGATTATTCCATATTAAAATTCAGTTTATTATTTTTACGGTGTTTGTTTATCGAGTCTACACACCATCTGTACCTCTACACGACGGTTCTCGTCCTTTCTGCTCGACGGTCGACGCCCCACACGTCTATCGTCTATTGTGGTGAACAACCGGTGAAACCCCGACCAGAGTCGACGTCTCTCTTGGGACGGACTCCTGTCTACAAAGGACCCACATAATCTTAAGAGATCTCTTTGTCTCAGTTATCCTATATCTCTATCTTTTTCTAACAACAAGTCAACGATTCAACACAGACTGAGAAAACCCTGGGAGGAGACAGGCACCCCTAAGAGGTCCCTTCTTATGACCTCACCCAACGGTAAAGGAAGAAGTCCCCTAGAAAGGTCTGGTCCCTAGTTTGGGTGCAGAGGACGTAACCGTCCGTCTAAGAAATGGTGACTCGGTGGTCCTTTCGGGACTTTTTCTGACTTTAATGTGTCGCTCTCTGACTGAATAATGTTCTATAACCGAGTGTACTACTCTTGGGGTACTAGACGGTAGACGTTCGTCCTTTTTGTCACCACAGTTAAGGTCAGGTTTAGTGTTCCGGACCCTTGGTCTCCTTCACTACTACATTCAGGGTCAGGTTCATGTGTTCTGGTTGTAGGGTCGAAGTGGTGGTCGTCTCTGGAGTTTAGGTGGGGAGGGGGTGTGGAAACGAGATAAGCCCAGGAGTCGACTCCCCTGCTACGGGTGGGTGTACCCCTTCCGTTAGACGGAGTGAATGAGATGGTCAAGTTTGCGATTACAGTAGGTCTTTGTGGGGGTGTCTGTGTAGGACTTTATTGTAAATCGGTTCTTACGCTCGAGGGGTACAGGGGTAGTTCAACTGTTTTAATTGATAATGTACTCCCGTTGCGTGTAGGACACGGACGTATTCCGTCTCCATAGTCCAGGTCAGAAGGTAGGTCTTCCTACTGCGTGTCACCTGTGATGTACAGGGTCTCGACGATGTACCAAGGACTACGGACGTGACGTCGAAGAGGTAGACGGGTTGCGATGAAGGTGGGGGAAGAAAAATATCCGTGACTAGGGATAGTTTATATGGGGCTTGAACAAGAGGTACAGTCGGAAACTTCTGTACGCAGTCTGGAAGGACTACTGGGTCACCACTTCTTAGTCCGACGGTTACGTCCCCTGTGTCCAGACCAGGGACCAGACCCTTCTAGGGTGGACGGAGTCCCGTTGATTCGGGCCTTCGACGTTGATGACTCGGGTGTGTGCATTTCGGGCACGAGACGTTGTTCTCTTCGGTAGCGTTACTCTTCGGGTGCGTGGTGTGGATCTCTCATCGGGGAAGAGTGGTGTTGACCCCTTCTGGGTCGTGTGACCCAGAAGTAACGACGTGCACCCGACAGAAGCACAGACGGACTTGACACTGTCACCCCGCGACCACTTTCCTGACCTTAAAACTTCTGTCTGTCTGGATCCCACCTTTGTGTCGAGACCATAAATAGTCGATACACTACCACCGTACATAAAGTTAGAGTCAAACGAAAGAGTAGACATTTTGTACTTATTTTAGATGTATGGAACGTCCCAACAGGATGTGTAATCTTTTTTTACATACACTATAGGACCTTTCTCTCCGGGAACTATTTACGTCGATTACAGAAAACCATCTTTTGTCGTAACCCACGGACAGTTCCTGTACATGTCTAAGGAAATAAGTCTCCCCGACGGACCGTCCTGTCAGGACTCGGTAAGGGGAACATCCCAGACTACGGGTGTTTGTTAGGACCACGAACGTTCGTGACCCTACGAGTGTCCTTACCACGTAGTTTTAAGTTCCTAGTGTGCAATTCCAGAGGTTTATTTAAAACTTTAGGAGGGCACCGAACTCTACTCTCCCTTGTGTCTTATGGATACTAATAGGAGCTTTATCACACCACCATCCGCTAGTCGATTGTCACCTGTCCTGGTCAGGGAGAATATTCTGGACGTGACACCGTGGAGGACAATCAAAGAGCCAGTGAACCTGAAGACGTCCCGAAGGGACCACCGAGTCGACATTTCTTAGACGGATGTCACGTCCTTTGTGTCGTCTGTACTCAAGCTAGGGACCTAGACCTTCTAGGGGACCTCCTCGTTTACCGTTGGGTGAGACCATACGAACGGACCTCTCAGGATGCCTGTCTCCTCGGACCATCCGATCCGGTATCTCAGTTTTTCTCACCCTGTACTGCCTTCACTGACTCGTAGGTACGTACGTACCCGGAGTCGTTTAGTAAAGTTAACGTAAATTCCAAGACAAGGTGTTATTGACCGTATATGTATATGTGTACTAACGTCTGTTACTACTCAGGATACTTCCTTTCAAAGTGACCTACACCGTCTGAAACCGGGGGTCATTTGGTTTGGAACCCGGCAGAAGAAGGTACAACTGCAACCAAACCGGTGTATTCATTGACACTGACATCCTTGTAATATATGTACCTTGGTCGTCCCCAAACTACTCATGAACGAGTTACTCTGACCCGGAGAAACTTACGGGAAAGAATCTTAGGTCAACGGTAAGACCTTTACCTACCAGGGATACCTCCTAGTGTTTCCCGGGACTAGTCGTTGAGGTTGACTCGAGGGTCGACCACAGGTCACACTATCCGGCCGGAGCCCTGGAAGGTCGATACAGACGTGATGTCAGTTTCACAGCGTTTCGTCTTCTTGGTGGTCTAGTTGGGTTTCTTAGTACCCTTTAGTATCGGACACTCATAAATTAGGTGACTTACATCAACACCAAACATTATGTAGTCATCTATCGTTTTTTACACTCCGATACTCTTGTTTTTGTCCTCGAGGATGGATCAGACCTTTTAGTCTTCCTGAAAGGTCTCCTTGACTAGTAAGTGCACCTGAGACTTTCTTTTTATTCTCAAGAGAAGGTCTGTTCCTCCCGTCCTACGTCCCACGTGTTTCTGGA
The DNA here is from genome assembly GCA_006410555.1 of Capra ibex. NCBI lineage: Eukaryota > Metazoa > Chordata > Mammalia > Artiodactyla > Bovidae > Capra > Capra ibex. The sequence continues at coordinate 41,471,565 of SJYO01049755.1, read as the reverse complement.
GACAAACTTCCTTTCTTCTACGGAAGTTTTGACCTTACGAGTTCTCCCTCCCCTATATACATATGAATGTCGACTAAGTACAACAACATGTCGTCTTTGGTCGCATTGTAACATTTCGTTAATAGGAGGTTGATTTTTATTTTACCTTGACTCGAGTAAAAGGATACGTAGAAGTGGACTAATACTTTGTATATCTCCCTTAAGGAACCACAAGGTCATCAATATGAGTCGCGAAAGTGACCACACCGGACCGAAGTTGGGGACGAACCTCTTGATTCTAGGGTGTTCGGTGTATCGGGCCGGTTTTTTATTATTATTATTTTATTAAATTTTACTTCATATGTCTTTCAGTTTGTATGCACATGTATGTATAAAATAAATAAAATATGTCATGATCATGTAAATTCTTCACCAACTTTCGGGTCTCGATTTTGACTATGCACAGAAGAACGAATAATGATGACTGAACGACAATACTCGGTAGACACTGTGACTTGTGTAACACGACCCTGGCAGACATTACAAGGATTAGATTACCAAATTTACTGCCGACTACGACAGTAATCTTCTAGAATCGTGGAGTTTTTGTAAACGACCTTTGTCGTTCAATGACTAGGGAAACCTAGGATAGTCTATCGATAGGACCTTTACGTCCGTATATTCTCGTCCTTCTCTCCTTCGACTGTGAGATGCCGTAGGGAAGGTCCCTGGTCCTGCAAACTGTCTGAACGTATGTAAGGGATTAGTTAGGAGAGTCTTTAGAGTCTCCATCCAAAATAATAAGGTAAAAATGAATAATTTCTTTTATTCCGAAAATTTGTAATTGGTTGAACGAGTTCTAGTGTGTCGCGACCTTTCCTTCTTGGTCCTAAATTTGGGGTCCGAGAGACGAAGACTTTAGATATTATAGACATCGTCGACATCAGCCAACAGAAGGGGTTTGGGTAAATGCTAAGAAAGGTGTGAAAACGAGTCTATAGGTAGAGTGGGGGGCTTTCACAAGAGGTAGTGGAGGCTCGTTAAGATGTTCCACGTTACCTATTAGTTGACCTACAGGATGTTTAAATTAAGTTAAGACTGAGATAGAACTGACCTTTTAAGGTACCTGTCTTTTCGGACCGTCCAATGTCGGGTACCCCAGTGTTTCTCAGTCTGTTCCGACTCCCCATTGTGAATGTGAAGACTAGGAGAGATGAACTACCTGTCCCTTCGGACCGTAAGACATCGGATACCCCAGCTTTTCTTAACCTGTGCTGATTCGCTGAGTTGACTTGACTTGAACCTCTTTGGTAATGTAGGGTTCCAATTGTCGAGTCAGGGTGGTCTAAGGGGTTGAACTTAATGACGGTTAGAGTTCAGGTCCCCGGAGGACGACTGGGTGGTCAGTATTTACTCAAGGGTCTTTCGGTTCCCCAGGAACCCAGACTATTAAAAATCTTACTGAGTGTTTCAAGTCTCTTTGTAAACGAATTGTAAATGGACCGAAAATATTTTCCTATGATGAATTTTTTTTTTTTCTATGATGAGTCCTTGTGGGTCTACTTTTTCCCCGTGAGAGGGGTAGGGGGTGGGAGGGTCGTAGAGGTACACAAGTGGTTGGGTCTTCGAGTAGTTACAGAGTAACAAGTTTTCTAACCCTAACTGTATATATATATATATATATATATGATGATGATGATGCTATATATTTTTAGAAGGGACCACCGAGTCGACCACTTCTTAGACGGACGTCACGTCCTCTGGACCCAAACTAGGAGCACAACCCTTCTAGGGGACCTCTTCTCTTTCCGATGGGTGAGGTTATAAGACCAGACCTCTTAAGGTACGTGACATATCAGGTACCTCAGCGTTTCTCAGTCTGTGTTGACTCGTTGACAGTGAAGTGAAGTGAAGTACATATTTTATCTACTGATTACTCTCAAATGATATATCGTGTCACTAGAGATGAGTCACGAGACACCACCGGATTTACTCTTCCTTTGGGCTTTTTCTCACCTATATATATACGAAGGGTCCACCGTGTAACCATTTCTTACATGGACGGTTACGTCCTTTACGTTCTCTATACCCAAGTTAGGGACCCGACCCTTCTAGGGGACCTCGTCCTTTACCGTTGGGTGAGGTCATAAGAACGGACCCTTTAGGGTACCCCCTCGATGTCAGGTACCCAACGTTTCTGACTCCTGACTCGTGTACGAGTGTGTGGACATACGTATGTCGACTAAGTGAAACGACGTGCCGTCTTTGATTATATTGAAACGTTTCGTTGAAGATAAGGTTTCTTTTAATTTTTGTTGTTGTTGTTGTTTTTAAATGTATCTCGAGTTAGACGTCGTGGGAGAGGGAAAGGATCTCCAAACACCCACCCGGACTTTCAAGGTTGGTAAAATTAGTGAGTCAGAAAGACCACTGGTCGGGTTAGGACTCCGATACATCCCTGTGTCGAAATTCAGTAGCGTAATCGAATTTTAGGGTCCACTAGTTTTGTCTTCAAGAAATACCTATTGTTACCGAAGGGACCACCGAGACTGTCATTTCTTAGACGGACGTTATACCCTCTGGACCCAAGTTAGGAACCCAACCCTTCTAGGGGACCTCCTCCCGTACCGTTGGGTGAGGCCATAAGAACGGACCTCTTAGGGGTACCTGTTTCCTCGGACCGTCAGATGTCAGGTACCCCATCGTTTCTCAGTGTACCCCACCGTTTCTCACACACGCACTGATTCGTTCGTGTGTGTGTGTGTGTGTGTGTGTGTTGTGTGTGTGTGCTTATTGTTTCCTGAGAGACTAGTGAGCCCTTTAAGGTTCCCAAAATCCTCGATACACGGTGCTTACCTCTGTTTGGTTTTCATAAAGAATAATATGGGGTCGAGATATTCTACGGTCACTGTAAGTTCCCACCATAGATGTCGTCATAAAGAATCGTGGTCCGTGTTACGATAAACCCCGACCCGTTGAGAAACGTCTTGACAGAGTCCGTAGAACCCCACAAGACGTGGGGATTGAAGGAGAACGTCAACAAGATCGTTGGATTTTACGGGTTGTGTGTGAACTTACGATTTCGAGACGAACTCGTTGACCAGGTCTCCCTCGTGCCACGAAGGACACTTACTGACAAGTCCTTGAGTGGGTCACCAACCATTCGGTTACCTTACCTTAAAGAGACGGTGTCCTGTACCAGGTCCTTATTCATACGTCAAACCCAGTTACTTCACATTTGCCTCCAGACGATCCCTCAAGAGACCTCTCTCATGTAGACCTTCTTTATCTAAAAAAAATGGGACCTTTAAAAGAACATTTTGAAAAACGAGGAGAGACCTCAAAAAGACAACTCGCTCCCGATATTTAGTGGACATAAGGAATGTAGTTATTATTTAGAGTTTTACAACTAAAAGACAACAAATGGTGTCGTTCATTGGATGGACTATAGAAAAAACCCGAGAATCCAGGACGACAGAGAGACATTTCTTGTACGGGGAGCCTACTCCCCTAGAAATAAACATAATTGAGATCAACTTTAAGTTGTAAAATAAGTCAATACTAACAACGGTTGTGATACCATATAATCGTCATAGATACCGAAACAGTGATTGTCCTTATACCTATAACAGTGGATTGTCATGTTAGTTATGCTTATAGAGCATAGTAAATGTGTGTAGGGTCGACGATTCAATACCAGTAATAATCTAGAGAAGAATCTAGAACCAAAAATTATATAAATATTTCTTCACGTGTATAATGAGATTGTCCTTAAATAAACCCCTTATAAAATTATGTTAAGATTACATTAAAAAAAGGACATTAGGAATAAAAAAATATGGAAAATTTCGTAATTAAGACTCGTCAATAGGTACTTGAAATGAACTTATGATTACCCTAGATGACGATTTTCTTTTTACTTTTGTGGTTTTGTGGTACAAAGGATTAAAATTTTTAGAAAGACTAATGACGAAAAGTCAAGTCAAAACTACGAGTTCAATGTCTCGGGTGACATGGTAAAAAAAGAATCGTAGTCTTGATGTATACTGTCTGTAATGTTGGTAACCCAAAATGTCGTTCGTAAGTGGATTCTTGAATCCACATTCAAACACGGGACTCTTAATTACAATTGTTAAGTTGTACAATTGTTACTACTGTTGGTACATCACTATTGTGTGTCTATCGAAGTGTACGGGTTCCACGACGTGCCAGTAGGATACTAAGACTACGATAAAAAGGGTAAGATGTCTGATTCCTTGAGTTCATGTCTACCCTAGAAAAAGGGTAAGATGTCTGATTCCTTGAGTTCATGTCTACCCTAGCTACAGAAACCATCCAGTCTACCGTCCATTAATTACTCAACCCCCGAATTATATGACGTTTTACTTCAATGTCCTCTCTGAATTTTTATGGCCAACTTAGGACCCCTGTCTTGAACTACCATTAAACTAACTTAGTCGATTCAGGCAGTCCTCCTAATCAGTCAGAATCTCTGCGTTTTTTACTTTTAGAACCTCTATTTTTAACTATAAGAGATAACTTTATAATATCTAAAGGACCACCGAGTCTTCCATTTCTTAGACGGAAACCACGTCCTCTGACCCCAAACTAGGGAGTCAACCCTTCTAGTGGACGTCTTCCCTTACCGTTGGGTGAGATCATCAGAGTGGACCTCTTAAGGTACCTGTCTCCTCGAACCACCCGATGTCAGGTACCCCACCGTTTCTCAGTCTAAGCTGACTCGTTGATATGAAAGTGAAAGTGACTTTGCAATGAATCCCCTCAAAAACTGAGTAGGTTCATAAACCATGAACTCATTCCGGTAATCCCAACTTTTCTCAACCTGTGTTGACTCTCTGACTCACGGGTCCGTATTCCCGTAAACTGGTCCAAATGTTTACGAAAACCTCCGGTTTACCTATGTCGAAAGTCTAGTCTTACTCTGTAGTCCCATATCAGCCCGACTACTTTACTCACTCTCTTACTTTCCGTGATCCTCAGTGTCTAAGAACAGGGGTCTTTCCGGTAGGGTTTGTATTCTACTTACAAAGTGCAAGGGAGACGAATTTCAGTAGTTTATAAGGGTATGTAAAATGAGAAACAGATCCTATTCTTTTTTAATCACCGTAATTAAAATACATAAGGGTAGAGACCCTCTCACTAAAGAGCGACGTTAACTGTAAGATGAAAATTTTTAGTCTAAGTATTTGATCCAATTTCACTCGGTAAAGACTTTCTACCTAAGTGAGAACTACACGTCTCTTTAGTCCAAAGATTCGGACTAAATGATATATATGGTAGGACACTCAAGAGAACCCTGTCACTTATATTGGGAAAAAGTACTTGTATTTCGAAAGTAGTTAAGGAACACCTCCTGTTTATACAAAAAGAATGCACAATATACGATTACTGAAGATTTAAACATACGCCTCCAGTCTTGAGAGTAATCTGGGTGTGTTGGTCGAAGGGGATCGTGACAGTGAATGATCGATAGTACTATACTCTTTAATGAATTAGAGAAATTCGGAGTCAGGGAAAAAGATAGTTTTTTTAAAAAAAGAGACATATAAATAAAACATAAAAAAATCGATATAATAGTCTTGAACCTTTAAATCCAATTTCTCAAACATACATAATTTCGTAAAACTATGAGTAAAGTGGTAGAAACATTTTTAGTTAAACGGGAAAGTTCAAAATGTTTTCTTAAGAGTGAAAGAGTGTAAAAAAAGTAAAGGCTAATAATAACAAAAAGAAATTTATTCATGAATTTATTTTTTATGATAGTCACCCTAATTGTATATGTATGATGATACACATTTTGTCTATTGGTTGTTCCTTGATATATCTTGTCCCTTGATATAATTATAAACATTGTTGAACATCCCTTTTTCTTAGACTTTTTCTTATATACGTACATATTGACTTGGTGAAACGTCGTGTGGTTCTTGGTTGTGTTGTAACTTTCAGTTAATATGAGGTTAAATTTTATTTTGAGAGTCCCATTTTACGTTTTTTATTTTTATGTATTTAATTTTCGATGGTCTAAACAATTCTAATCTACTAAACCCACCAAACAATGTGTAAAAGTTAACATAATTTACATACACTTCAAATTGTTATTAACGGTCTATGAATGATCTATGTGTCTTGTATGTGTATCTATTGTATATTATCTTCTAGACCAAGAGAAGGTTGTAGTAGCAGTGGTAGGAGCCGTTCTTGATCGAGTGAACCTAGACGGACCCTCTTTGGTGGTGGTAGGTGGTACCACTTGAAGTGTCATTTGGTCTAGGCCCGGTAGTACCTGTTCTTTCGGTTGTAGTCCTTGTACCCGCGGTAGTACGTGTACCTAGTACGGTTCAGGTGAGACTACCTGAAGGACTACACGTTCCACCCATAGTAACGGAGACGGACCAGACCCCTCTGGACGAAGTGCTTGTGGACCTTCCTACTCGTCCTCACAACGTAGTCGTTCAGTTACCGGTAGAGGGAAAAGATGTTCGGAAGTCTCTTGTTGAACTTAAAGTAGTTCGTCTCGTCCCTACCGAGACCGAAGGAGTAGTTGGAGTAGTTGAGGGGCCCCGTACACCTGAAGAGGAGTCTCCACTGTCGACGCGAGACACAGTGGCTGTCGTGGAACCACTACCACCTGACGCACAGCCCGTACACACACGTCTGTCTCTGCCACGACACGGTCTGACAGCGGTTCCCGTAGCTCGGCCACGATTACTACTTGTTCTGCCTGACCCGGGACGAACTTGACGTCGTCCTCGGGTTCCTCGAGATGTTCGGGAAGGTCGTGTAACACCTCTTGTAGTTGCAGTAGTAGAGGTGGATACCGTTCCCGCTCTCATCGGGGTACCCGTTATAGTATTAGTTGGGACAGGAGTCATGACAACCGAAGTCCAGACCAGAGGTGTCAACCCGGAAATGGGACTTCATCAAACGTCTCAACATACACCGGTTCAAACAACGGTTCCCACTTCCGGTCGACCCCGGACGACTCGCCCGGTTCTTCCACCTCCTGTATTACTTTCTCGACACCCCTCTGACCATGAAACTAGGTGGGTGGTCGTTCAAGTCGTTCAGTCGGTTGTCGAGTTACTATTCTTCGACGGCGGTTGCAAGACGGTCGAGTAGGACCTGGGGTAGAAGTTCCACAGACTACGTTAGTGCTTGAAGTTCTTTCTCCTCTATCGTTTTGATTAACCTTTTGGATCTGTAGTTCAACCTGTCGTTTCTATTCCTATTCCCCCCGTTTAGTGAAGACTTCCGACACTACGTGACGACCCGACGGACGACCCCTGTGGGACGATGTCTACTAGTGGTAGGTAGACGGGAGGGGACACTACCAGGTCTTCATGGTAACACTCCAGGACATACTCCCCGGGGGTCCGCTACTCCGTCGGTACTCGTCATTTTCGACACTAAGGTTTCCGGGAGAGTACTACATGTGAAGGTTTTACCACGGTTGGAGACTGTTTCCAGCCAAGATACGGAAACCGGTCCAGAAGAACCCCCATCACATGTGACCGGACTACCAGACGTAGTACCCCGGGTTGAGGCCCCTCTTCCTCCTGGACATGGACTTCGTCTAGGTCTCCTGTTAGGACTACTACCCGACAATACATCTCGGGTAGCTCCTACACAGAACACCGTTGTAGTACCCGGACCACCCACACCTGGTCAAGGACCACTTCTGGCTGTGGTAGTGGTGGAAACTCGCATCGGTGTTGTGTACCCACTATTTCAAGTCACACTCGGGACGACAGTCCCAGTAACACCTCCGTTTCTTGGGTCGGTCGGACGGGTTCGACCACCTCCCGGACTTCGTCGACCGGTTCAACCTGGGGTACCACGTCACATAGTCGCTCCTCAGGTCCTTCGTGTAGTAGTACCCCTAGACCCCTTGACGTGAACCTCTAGACGGAGTTCCTGCACCTCCTCCTGGTACAGACGTAGGGGTAGTTCTCTTTAGACTGGGTCAACAGAGTATGGTCTTCTGACAGTCGCTCGTCAGCTTGTACGAGACGGACAGGTCCAGGGGGTAGTTCGTGTTATCCAAAATATACTTCCGTACCGGGAAGGGGTTACCGAACCGGTTCCTGTAGCTGTTCCCGTTCCACAGACAGGCGGTCCTCGAGTTCGTCCCTCGGATGATGGACCGGCTCTTAATACTCATCCTACACCGGTTCCGGGCGTTCTAGACCGCGAAACCGAGACTGCCGTACCCGTGGTCGTAGGAGTGCCTGTAGCGGTTCCCGTACGTTATGGAGTCACTTTAGTTCCTATCACACCACCGACCGAAGGTCACCCGGTGGTTCCTCCCCCACGATACGCTCTTCATGTACACCCCACCCACGAAACCGCAAGTGCTACACTGTGACGTATGGCTACGGTAGGTGACACCCCCACCGGTCTTGTAGGGGTACCGGACCACGACGGACATACGGTCACACGACTGGCGGGTAGGGGCCGAGCACCTCGGGTAGATGGAACACCTCTAGGTCACAGGTTTTGTTCACCGACCACCATAGTTACCACAGGACTTGTCCTTCACCCCGGTGCAGAAGCTCCTCTGGGTCGACCGACCGTGGGGGTACAAACATCACCTTCCGGATGGACGGACAGTTACTCAGGAAACCGAAATGATGACTGGACTCCAGGTTGTGCCCACCGGTCCGGAAGGGGGTCACACACAAGCTGGTGTCCGTCTAGGACGGACCGTTGGGGAAGTTTTTGTGGTTGACGGGTCAGTTCACCACCACCTCTGTGCGTTCGTGTTTACGGACTTCCTTCCGTAGGGTCGGCACCTGTTGAAGGGTCTGTCCAACGTCCGTCGGAGGCTCGTCGGTCGGTGGACCACCGTAGCCGCGTCGGGGGCTCGGGTCCCTGCCCATTGGTGTCGTTGTTCGGGGGTGTAAGAGGTGCTGTGGAACTCCGACAGGTCTGGACCATTGTACGACGTACTGTCCAAAGACCCCGGGTGAAGCACGGTAGTGAGTTGTACTTCTGAACTACGGTAAAGAAAGCTATAAATAAAGGTCTAAAGTCCCCGTTGTCTTCACGGGAATGTCGTCCCTGACTAGACCGACCACCCCTACCCCCTCCCCTACCCTGTTGGTTATGAAAAAACAACTCTCCCTTTGAATTACAGGTTTTTTTTTCAAATTTTATTTGTGTAATTCTCCAAATTTTTGTTTTGATTTTCTTGGTGTTCAGAGATGGTCTGTGAACTTTTTTTGTAAACCGGGGTTATTGGTATTGGTCGATATACCATAAAGACGGACCTCGAGTCTGGTGAGGGGATTCGAGGTCTGGGTCTACAGGTCGACAAGTAAACGCGTTGATCCTATGTCGTCTTCACTAAAGGTTCCTATCCAGTACTTTCTATGACTCCAAAACCGGAGGACGAGTGAGAGAGTGGAGGGAGGGTGACCCTCTTTAGTCGAAGGTACAGTGTTTCTATCATTCGTCAAGAGAGCCTCCAGGTGTAGTATTTCTTGATTCCGGAGTCAGTACACGTACTCGGAGGAACCTTTATTTGGTGGGTCGGGATCAGTTCGGAAGTCCCCAGACGTCCGATGTCTAGACCGACTCTCTAATTGACTTTGGGGCACTCTTTTGAGGTTCGGTCCCGGTGACTCGATTCGACGAGGACTAAAGACTACACGTTTGAAACACACTCTTATTTACAAATAACGACAAAATTCCAATATGACATCAAAAATTTTAGATAAATAAACTTCTTTAACAACTCTTAACTAGGGGTCTAAGGAATTTAACTCTTTAAATTTTGTCATTTTCACGTCGTTACTAAGAATCCGTTTAGATTTAATTGGAACGTCTAAAAATTTGCACTCAGAAATCTCCATTAGAGTTAAAACCTTCTTTTCTAAATAAGAAAATTATTGAAAAATTTTAGTTTTTCGACCTTCTTTATCTGAAGATAAAAGAGGTAAAATCTTCACTTTTATACTGAGAAACTATAGCAAAAGGAGAGAGTGAGGTACACAACTTATAAGACTATTACTCTAGCGATCTACGTCTCTATTTCCCATATGTCCTCCCGTCACAATCAGTGAGTCAGTACAGGTTGAGAAACTCTGGGGTTGCTGACGTCGTACGGTCCGAGGAGTCAGGTACCTTAAGAGGTCCGTTTTATGACCTCACCCAACAGTAAGGAAAGAGGTCCCCTAGAAGGACTATGTCCTCCTGCCCCTGCACCTTCTTCCAACTGTACACTAGAGTATCAAGGACCGTGGGTAGAGATTGTTTTCTATAGTCACTGTCTTCCAAAAGACACAGGTGTAGAGGGTGACCCTGTATCGATCGAATAATACAGGAGTTTTTACCTCTCTTTACCAAAAGGGAAATAGTTTTAAATTTCTGGAAATACCCATTACTAATTTTATTTAACTTCATGAGTACCCTCACTATTAACCAAGAGAGAAGCGTGATGTACTCCATATACAGAGTACAAAGGAGTAAGAATATTACTAGGACTGAAAAGGTTTTATTCCCAGGGATGGTTATTTGTGTCCTGTATCTTGTATCGTTCCTATTCACCTCCCTTCCCAAACTTCATTGACGTACCAGATCAGAGACGACTGTTTTGGGTGGTTACGTCTCTCATTTTATGACGACTGTAATTACGCCAAGACATTCCCAGTCAGAAGATTACATGAATCTATGTAAAAGTCTTTTAGTAAGTTGACTCTAAACCATATATCTGAAAGATGGTCCTTATTGCATGAAAAGTCTCAAGGGAGTGTAGATGGAGGGTCGTTAAGATAATCGTTGACCTTAATAATAAAGATAACTCATATACTGTTTTTAAGAGTCCCAGTCGAACAACCACCGTTCTTTCTGATATTAAATCTGGAGGACCTTAGATTATATCCCGGAAAGGGTCCGGTGACAATTCCTGAATCTTTTCACCCATTAAATTCTTGTGTTAAAACCAACTTGAATAATACTCGAATAATAATAAGATTATAAGTCACAAAGAGAGTAAGTGCGTGGATGTATCTAGGGCAAGATAGTAATTACAATTCAGGTGACTAATTTTTTTTTATTGGATGTTTGTTTCAAACTCGTTCGAGGCCCTCTACCACTTCCTGTCCCTTCGACCCGTACGACGTCATGTGCCCCAGCGTCTCTCAGTCTTTGCCGACTCGTTGACTTGTTGTATATTTTCTTTCAAAGAAGTGAGTGAACGTGTGTGAAACTAATTCCTACACTTAAACGTTAGTAAGGTAAAACAGAGAAGTTCGTTTGGAAATTTCTTCCTCGTCTTACCTTACCTTCTCTCTTTTGCCAGTAGAAACCGAAACTGTTCACCAGTCTTTATCCAGCGTTCATCTTTTCATTCTATCCCTCACGATTCACACAATGGGTCGTTCTTATTTTTACCGACTACGCTACCCATTCCACTTACTTCGTGTCACCTCTCCCGACAACTTCGTAAACCTTACTAATCCAAATTTCGTCATTGGTACTTTCTATTACAGGAAACTCCCAGTCAAATCTACCGAGAGGACATTTTAGATGGGAATAAAGGGTCTTGTTTTAAGACAGAAGATTCTATTGTGACATGGAGAGGGCAATCGGAAGTAGTTCGGTTTTGATGGGTACTGAATCGTGTTTCTCTGAGATTAGAAGGAGGTCCGTCACAGAACCAACCCAAATAAATTGAGGATGTCAAGAATCGCTGCTCAACCTCCACTTCCTGTCCGTCTCCTACTTCCCTTCCGTCTTTACTGAAGTCACAACTGAATCGCAGAGGAAGCTAGAACTGTGAAACAATCTGTAACGTGAACACAGTAGAGTACTCCTTAGATTCCGAATCTCTCAAATCATTAAATAGGTTCTAGTGAGTTGACTATCCTCTATTTAAGTCCTAAACTTGGAGAAAGAAGGAGGTTTTGACCATGACTCGAATAATCATAAACGTCCTTTTAATCAAGACCGCACCACAAATCTTTACCGACTTTCGTAAAGTGGCACCAAGAATTAATAAAGACCCAGTACCTGAGTACGTCCCTAGAGAGGGTATTTTAATGTATATACGTTTATGTGTGTCGTAACACGTACGGTAAAGTGTTCCTAGTGTGCCGAGGATCTCGCGTAGTTCCCGATCGGTTCCTTTGGTACCTTTGGTTTCATTCTGGGATACTACTGTCATGAGGTTTGGTGAGAAGAGGATAGGATAAGGAGGGATGGAGAGAAGGGTGTCAGACTCTCGGTAGTTTTGGTCTCTTTCAAATTTGTGTACTTTTCAAACTAACCCTTCTCGTTTAAGTTTTAAGATTACATTACGAGATGAATTTTTACAGTACCTTTTAAACTTGTTCCTCTGGAACCTCTTACATCTGATAGAAATTTAAAGTATCAGTACTAGAAGTCTAGTGTACACTCCATTCTGACTCTCTACTCCAATAATCTTAAGTAGGAGTCCCCTCACTTTATCGACTTTTATTTGACTTACCTTTTAGGATCCTTCATAGGATGCTAAATTCCCTTCTTACCGAATAAAGATAGTAAAAACGGATTCTTTAAAAAGAACTTTTTACAGAGACCTAAAACCCCCGATTTATTTTACAAACTCTACTTCAGACACACCGAAAATAAATATGAGACATAATAAATTTTCTCTTAAGTTCTATCGCATATCCGAATCTCTTTTATTTTGTTTTATACTTAATGTGTACCTTCTTTTATTTGCATCTCTGTATTTGATCTCTCTGTCCTCACCTCGACTAAAATATTGTACTTAAATATATGACTATTCCGGAGATGAAGGAGTTCCATTAAAAATTTTTATATACGTCGTGATTTCCAAAGAGGTCACTTTGGGACCGATGGAGTACGCTTCTCAACTGAGTAACCTTTTCTAAGACTACGACCCTCCCTAACCCCCGTCCTCCTACTCTACCGACCTACCGTAGTGACTGAGCTATCTGCACTCAAACTCACTTGAGACCCTCAACCACTACCTGTCCCTCCGGACCGCACGACGCTAAGTACCGCAGCGTCTCAGTCTGTACTGACTCTGACTTGACTTGACTTGACTTCCCAAAGAGTATAATTCATATGTAAAAAGTCTTAAATGTTTTATGGAAGTATATGTAATAGAGTAAACTAGGTTTTGACTTTTCCGTTATTAAAACTCCGTTAATAAGAAATGTAACAGGTCTTTTCTTTTGGCTCCGAGTCCCTCCCTGAACCTTTTAGATCAGGAACAAAAAAGTTGTGGTGACTAACAATGTTAAGGACCCCTGGTCATTGACTACGGAGAGTCAAGACACCTTCTTGTTGTTTGTGAACTAAGGACACCGGTGCTGTAGAAGTACTCTCCTAATGCTGGAGAAATGTCCACGAAATCTAGACCTCTACCTGTCTGTATTTTGACTTCCTGAAGTCTGAACCTTATCTGGAAAGTCCATTGAACTAGTGAAATAACTACTCACGTAGTTTTGAGAGATCCTTCGGTTTTCTAAACGGTGTTAGTAAGATAGACAAACACCATCCCGGTCCCAGTTTCCGTCCAAAGGACTTAGGAAGAGAAATGTGAAGTAACGGAGATATCGAGGTATGTATGGGAAAGATATTAAAAAAAATGTATACGTTAAGACTGGAAAGAAAGGGGTCAAGGGGAACACAAGTGACTCATTTGACGACGTACGGTTGATGGGTCGATGGTTGGGGACCATCGGGGACGTACTGGACTGTGGTCACTGAAAAGGGTAACGAGTGAAGGACATTGACGTACCCTTACGAAAACCAACATTCCTGTGATCTGGAAACCCATTGTAGGAGTGTCTCACCAGAACACGTCTGATACCTATTTCTTGTATGCAAACCCTTGTCGTCCCTTGACTCAGAGAAGACCTTCCGCCCCTGAAAGATCCACAGACAACAGTCCTTTCTAAACTCACTTCCGTGAGTCTACCCTCCCTGTTTTACTGGAAACTTTAAGGTCTCCTGAGTTCGTCTCTGGCAGAGAGGGTGGAGGGTTTGGTTTCTATTCACTTGGTCCAATACTTTACGGACCATTAAAAAGTACAGTTTAAAAACTCACGATAGAGACTTTTGGCGAAGGTTTGTGACTTCTTTTTAGGGAGACTCGACTACAAACCTTTCCGGTAAGTTGGTGTATGGTCAGTTGGTGACGGTCGGGGTGTACTTCCACCGTCATCTTACTGTCTAAAGTTTTCCCTCTCCTTTCATAATCCGTTGTCCTTGGTCCCGGTGACAGAGGATCAGTGAAGACGGGATTGTTGTTGAGAGGAAGGTGACGGTTCCCGTCTTCGGTGCCCAATCGTTTACTCGAGGGAATCCGTTGAAACTTAAGGGAGTTGTCTAAGTCCTGGAGACGTGTAACAAAGAACGCGGATTGAAAGTCAAGGGAAGGTCTGGAAAACAGGAAACTGTTTGAGAATGAGTAGGAAGTATACAGATCAAGTCTCTACTATCTGAAAGCTATTGGATAAGACTGTGATAGGACAAGAGGTAGAGGAGAAGGTTTTAGACACGAGAAAATCTTGTCTGAGACGAAAATCAAGGTTACGGATCGTCACGTCCTTTATATCATACATGAACCACAATCAACTTACTTACTTCTTCAGTAACACAAGAAAACTCCCGTAAAAAGTTATCCATTAAGTACTCGTGACTTTTAGGTTTGACGTGAGCTTTTTGAGTCACTTTTCATCTTCACTCGAGCGAATCAGTACAGGCCGAGATGCTGGGGTACCTGACATCGGCCGGTCCGAGGAGGTAGGTACCCTAAGAGGTCCGTTCTTGTGACCTCACCCAACGGTAAAGGAAAAGGTTCCCTTGAAGGACTGGGTCCCTAGTCTAGAGGGGGGTTGATATAAGGGAGGCTGGGAACCAGGGTCAACACAGGAAAGTCTGATACATGTATTGCCATAAATTCACATAAGGACAGTAAAAAGATGTGTTATCATTTTTTATTTTCAATAGAAATAAACGTATTGTTATGTCGAATATATGTTTATATATAATATATAGTGAATAATGTATATTATCGACATAGATATTTATGTATATCGTACGACGACGACGATTTAGCGAAGTCACCACAGGCTGAGACACGCTGGGGTATCTACCGTCGGATGGTCCGAGGAGGCAGGGACCCTAAGAGGTCCGTTCTTATGACCTCACCCAACGGTAAAGGAAGAGGTTACTTACTTTCACTTTTCCCTTTCACTTCAGCGGGTCAGCATGGGCTGAGAGTCACTGGGGTACCTGACGTCGAGCGGTCCGAGGAGGCAGGTACCCTAAAAGGTCCGTTCTCGTGACCTCACCCCACGGTAACGTATTCATATATAAATATCTGACTCAGGACAAGGAATAAAAGTGAACCGTCTTCTGTCCGAAAAAGAAGGAAAATTAATTCTGTTGCGTCATAAGGTGGCATCCCCATGTGGTTCCAAGGGGAGTGTAAGGGACTAAATCCCAAAGTCTAAATGTGAAGGTAATAAAAGTGACAGTTTCGGGGCAGGGGGTCGCGTCTTTATGGGAGCGGGAGGTTGGGGAGGGGGGACGGGCGGTAGGGTCGCCGAGGTAGTAAAAGTTTGGGGACCAGTGCTCGGGTCCCGTCCGGGTCGCGGATTTCGCTAGAGGCGGAAGGTGGTGCATGGGGCGCAGGGGCGGCGTCTCGCCTTCCTGCGCCGGCTCGCGCGCAGCGCCGCTGCCTCGGTGGGCCGGGGAGGGGAGGGGATCGCAGAGAGCCGGCGGCCGCAGCGGGCGAGTCTCCCCGGCCTTCCTGGCCGCGGGCCGGAACGGGCCAAGACCCACCTGGCCCTCCTACCCGCGCCGGCCGATCCGCGCCGCGACCCGCCTCGAGGCCTCCCCCGCACCGAGACCGACCCGCCCCAAGGTCGTTCGCCCCGCCCCGCGCCGGCCGCACGTCCCGAGGAGGGGAAAGGAGGCCGCCGCGGTCGCCGGCGTCGTGAAGGCCCAGCCGCGCCTCCGCCCCGCCTCCTCGGCGCCGCCGACAATAACAAGCTCACACGAGCCGGCCCGCGACAGAGGGAGCCGAGCCAGCAACAGTCAAACAGGTCGAAGGGGAGCCGGGGAGTGAGGGCCGCCGAATGCCGCCGCCGCCGCCGACGCCGCCCGCCCCGGACCGAAAAGCTCCGGCTCACCGCGGCCCCACTCCCCGCGTCTCCTCCTCCTCGACGTCGTCGTCCTCCTCCTCGGCACACGGGACCGTGGCTCGCCGGCGCCGGTACCGCATGCGGATAGAGAAGTTCATGTAGTAGTAGCCGCTGTGTCCACTCCGGGCCCCGCGCCGCCGGCTGGCGGACCCTCCGCCGCCGGGCCCCCGGCCCCGGCTCCCCGTTTGCCGCAGCCCGCCGCCGCGTCGGAGCCAGCGGCGGCCCGCGGAGGGGCGGCGAGGTAAAGGCGTCACGACCTCGACCACTGCACCCGTGACGCTCGCCGGCGCCGGACCGGGCAGCGGGGGCGGGGCCGGGTCCGGCCCGGACGTTGGCCCCCGGCGCCGTCGGCAAAGCGGCGGGCCAGACCCCTCATCTACTATCCCCTCGACCGGACCGAGACTCCCAACGTGCGGGACGGGCCTCGGAGAGTGGAACCCGGAGCGGCGGCGGGGGCTCTTTCCTTTTCCCCCCGGGCCCCTCTCGTCTTCCCCTACCTTCCTCCCAGAACCGAAGGGACTGTGTAGGGTGGAAGAGGCTGGGCAAGTGTAGACGGTGCCGGACCCGTTTCGCGAGGGGCCGCACCCTGTCGATCGACTCTTCCTCTGTAATTTTTTTTTTTCTATATATACACACACATATATACATAAAAATAGTGACTTGACGGTTCAGTCTTATTCATTGTAGGGTAATGAACTGCGGACCCCTTACGAAAAGCTCCAGTAATTTTGTGCCTTCTCAAGACAGAGACAGCTGAAAACGGTGCACATTTGAGCGCAATAAACTATCATTACGTTCCGGCAAGTCACGAGAGCCCACGCACACGCACAACCCCTATGACCGAAAAAAAAGGCTATGTACTTTAGGTCCGGGTGTTTACGGTCAATTAGTCCACTGGATTACAGGTAAACTTCGTCTTTCTGTATGTCGATAAAAAGTGAATTTCACTGTAGGGTCACATAAAACGTCCGTTTCATCAGTTTGAGTAACTTTTATATAAAAAATTAATACCTAAAAAACCGTAATGACACTTAGATTATTATTTTGATTCTGCACAAGTCCACAATGTTGATAATTATATGGTCTCAGACTAAAGTCACTACTGAGAACGTGTTGAAACCTGGGAAACGTGTTGAAACCTTTACATTCGTCGTCGAACACCAACATGATCACTATACAGTCCAACTTATTCATTGTGTTCTCCGTACAACTAACGACGGATTTTCTTTCTAAAAGACGACATTTATCACAAAGTCGTTACAAAAAACCGCACGCGCACCTTTGAACTACCAAGAGATACGTCTTAGGACCTATTTCGTTACAAAACGTCTACAAGTTCATCGTTTAAATATATGAAAAATTTTACGACTTCCTTCACTCCAAAGCTTCGGATGACCATGTAAAATTAAATCCAACATAGTCACTCTAACCTTCTCCTTTAAGGGTTATTGACATTATGATCACCCAAACCCTTCACCTTCCCACTAATACCTGTAGTCGTCATCACTGGCAACTTTAATCGGAAACGTCCAGAGAGAGAAACTCGTATGGATGGTTTGTAGATGACATCCACTTCTCAACACGACCCTCATCACCCCGACGTTTACAATCGTTCAACCATGACCTAAGAAACCCTTAAACGGGAGTACGGTTTTGTCGCAGGTCCGTCAAGTCTCCCTTCTGTAAGTAGGAACGGCAACGACGACAACGGTGAACCAAGTCCATGGGAACCGTTATCTGACAGGTGACACGGCGGAAAGAGGGGGAGGTCCTTCTCGTCTGTCCCGAGAATCCCCGGTAGGGAGGGAAAGGTAAGCAAACAAACTGGAAGTCCCTGGAGGTCCAGATCCGTACTAAAGGGTGCGACCAGAAGAAAGGGTGAGAATGATCAGGGACGGAAGGAGGACGGCCACTCCGGGACACGAAAATGGACCAGTGACGACGAGGACGTGAAACAAACCCCACGGAGAGACAGGTTTAAACAGACAGGAGTTTCAACCTGATCTCAGAATGTATTACTAAAGTGTCAGTCGCAAATAATTCAAGAAAACCACACAATCCGTAACGACCATAGGGTTGACCTTCACTGAGGTGGAGGAATAGACCTACATAGGGGGAAACATAATTAAGGACTGACAAAACATCTATGAACCCACCCGTAAACACAAACTAATGCATAGAGAACGTCCGTCTTTTCCACAAAAACGTACCAAAACATACGGTCCTTCTCGAATCATCTTCCATCCGGGGTCTATGACTTAATGCAATAACTTTCTTATCGGTTTGTCCGGTATTACAAGGATAATCATATGTAACTATTGAACTGTCTTCTTAAAAAATCGGTTCAAGACGGTGAAAGATAAATATAGTTGAAACTGGTCTGGGGAAATGGTACAAAAGAATTAAGTTTCATCTGGGTGAATTACACCGGGGGGTGTGTGTTCTTACTACCATCTAGTTATCACCCTCTCGGTAGGAGTAAAAAAAAAGTGCAGTATCACACCTTTTGTACGTAAAAATTTTACTTCTTTTAGTGAGGAAAAGGACTAAAAGTCAAAAGGAGGGATAACTTTGTCAGTAATAATAGTACGGGGGGGTATCTAATTCATTCCTGTCTATACTTTTGTGACGTTCACTAGTACTACAACGACTTTACAAGGAAAAGAATGATATCCCGGTTCACGTCAATTTTATATCGAAATTTTAAAAAGTACCCATTGCGGAATAAGGACTTTTTAGTAAATCCTTTTACACAGTAAATTTGGATCTATATTTCACCTTTAACCAAAAATTGTTCGGACCTGATTATAGTATTCGTCTATTAATAGTTTACGTCTTCCTCTCTTTTTAATATTATTTGGAAATTAACAACGAAGATTTAAGACCGTAGACGGAGGGTAAGTTAGAGTAGTGACGGGAGGAAGAGCAAAGGACGGAGAGTAGAACCATGTGTCTTCGTGTTTGGATCACTACAAGATAGACTTTATGGGAAAGAAGACCCGAGGTGAGGGGTTTTGGGTTGAGTCCTGTTTGACTTTCAGTCCAGTCTCAAAAAATAATGGAATCGTCGAGGGCAAGTAAGTAAGTAAGAAAGTCCCACTATTGTTTGGGGTGGGAAGGGATCGAGGGACATGATCAAGGGAGGAGAGAAAGAAATAAATTGGTGGGGGTGTCAAACCAAACGGACAAAAAACGAATTTTTGAAAATTCCTGTTCACAACATACTCTTCCCTAAGGGAGCATCGAATCAGTAATTTCTTAGACGGACGCTTCGTCCTCTGGACCCAAGTCAAGACCCACCCCTTCTAGGGGACCTCTTCCCTTACTGTTGGATGAGGTCATAAGGACGGACCTCTTAAGGTACCTGTCTCTTCGGACTACCCATGGCTGTCACCTCAGCTTTATGTGTGCTGTTCGGACTTGTGTGGAATAGGATTATTGTAGACTTACATAAAAAATTAAACTCTATACTAACTTCATATGTCACAAAATCAAAGTCCGTGTGTCGACATTACTAAACCATTCATTCATACAACGCTTTACTAATGGCGTTATTCAAAGTAATTGTAGGTAGTGGTGTGTATCGTTCTTTCAACAAAAAAGGAACACTACTCTGGAAAATTCTATATGAGAGGATTGAAAGTCGACAAGGTATGTCACAACTACTGACATAAGTAGTACGACATGTAATGTAGGGGTCCTGAATATCGATCTTCAAACATGAAAAAATAGTGGAAATGACGACGACGACGACGACGATTTAGCGAAGTCAGCACAGGCTGAGACACGCTGGGGTATCTGCCATCGGGTGGTCCGAGGGGACAGGGACCCTAAGAGGTCCGTTCTTATGACCTCACCCAACGGTAAAGGAAGAGGTCACGTACTTTCACTCTTCACTTTCACTTCAACGAGTCAGCACAGGCTAAGAATCGCTGGGGTACCTGACGTCGGGTGGTCCAAGGAGGCAGGTACCCTAAAAGGTCCGTTCTCATGACCTCACCCCACGGTAACGATGTCACAGAATTTATTAGAGAAACAAACAAACCTTACAAAAACTGAAACAAAATTTTCAGTCCCATCCGTAAGTCATAGTCTGTACAAATTATCTATTCACCTACCCGAGAACCCCCTCCACGACGTCCCGAAACGGACCTTCTATTATGAACTAAACGGTCCACCCGTTTCCCCTCTATAGATTATCTATTAACGTTCATGTACAAACATCGAGTCAGTAACTACAAAAATTTTGTATCACTATAAACAACAACAGAGTGAGACACAGAGGTACCTGACGTCGTGCGGTCTGGAGGGACACTATGACCCTTCAACTCTTGTCTTGACATGGTACCCGGTAAAATAACTTCTGAAACGTACACTTTCTCTTCCTTTCTCACTCTTCAAATCTCAACTAACTTTCTAGTTCAACCGACCACACACATACAAATAAGCCTATCCCCTCTGAACTCCAGTTTTCAAACTTTAATGATCTCTTTCCCGTCCCCGATTTAGGGTCTCCTAAGACCCTTTCTTGTCATAAAATAAGAGACATCCAAACCTTGACATTGTCGTCCTTTTGCAGAAGGAGACCCTGTGAGATTAAACTCAAAGAAATCTAAGAATACTCAGTGGACCACATAACCAAAAAACCACAAAAAAAAAAAAGAAAATTCCTAAGTGACTCCCGGATTGGGAGTCACCAAAACTTAGTGAGCTAGACTTCACCTCGAAGTACAACATTTTGGATTCCGGTCTTTGTGATTAGCAAAATATATTAATATACTCGTTCAAACAATCTGACAAAGCCTTTTGTGTGTCATCCTTTTGTTTGACCCTTCAACCCTCCATCTTTTTAAAGTAATTGAAAAATCTTTAATATTCTATATTGTATGTACATTTTGTAAGTATCATATACAATTGTGTCAAATCTCTTATCTCAACTTAGTCTATTGGGTACGCTCTCTTTATGTCTCGGAGTAGTGAACTCAGAGGTGTTCCGAAGGAGAGTGGACTTAGGACATAAGCAGGAAGGAATCGAAAAGAAGCATCTGCAGAGTGAATTGTGTAGGGATTTGATATCACGGATCAAGACGGGTAAAAACCTACACAAATCAACAAAATAATTTACTCTCGATGTAAGGACTTTGTATAGAAAATTACAGTGGGTCTTAGATGAACTTCAAAAACGTAAGACGTACACTAAATGACAGGAAGTCCTAAAAACTGAGGGGAAAGGGAAACGAAGGGTGTCACATAAACGACGGACGAAGGGGATTATCAATATAACGAGGACTCTGAAGGAAAACTCGGTGTCTCCGGCGCCGGGACCCAAAGAGTAGGGAAACGGGCAAAGAAAGGACCACCTGGACGGAGGCGTAGAGGTCAGTACGGGGTGAGAAGACAGATCACGAGGACAGGAAAGACAGGGGTGAGGTAACGACGAGGGTGAGGTTGCACTTTAATTAAAGGAGGAAATAGAGAGGGGGACGAGGAGGAGGGGGTACAATAGAGTTGTCGAGAGGAGAATCGGACAGCAAAACGACAAACCGAACTCGTCTAGGATTAAAACGGTCGAGTCGACAAAAAGGGAGAGTGAGACCGGGTCGACACGAACGAGGTAAAACAATAAGACACGAGTAGGAATCAGACCCTCCGACACAGGAAACGGTGTTTTCTATGTTGGTGCATGACTGACCGGGGCAGGGAGAGAGACTGAAAAGGAAAAGACACTGTGAAGGGGTAAACAAAAATAGTCAGTGCAAGTAAACGTCCAAAATTTTATGAGGTGTAAGATCGACAATAAGGAGAGAACGTTCATTTCCTGTGGGTCGTTTCTCTACGTCTCAAGGGAGACGACAGTATGTGAGTATCAGTGGGAAAAATTACGGACGACGACGATTCAGCGAAGTCAGCACAGGTTGAGACACGCTGGGGTATCTGATTGTGATGGTGGTGACTCCGTATAGGACCTCTTTAGAGGTAGTGCAATCAAAAACCGTGAGACAGATGGATCACCTAAGAATCCTTAAGAGATGTGAAAAACATCAAGTACTCGTCATAGCTTTCGAAAATTAGGAAATTGACGGAACACACTTCATTGGTAAAGTATCTACTTCTTTGACTCGACACAGGAAACCCCGTTTGATAAAGAAGAGAGGGTGTTCGAGGAGATGAAAAGTATCGATACGACATGGAGATTCAAAGAGGTCAAGCAAGAACTCACAACGGTAAGAGTCCCCATCGACTGACAATGACACAAAGACCAGGTTAGACTCCCTTATTTCTCCTTTTACTTACAACTACCTACTACTCACTTCAAGAACTTCCGTGTCCCGATCACGGAGTTTTGTGCTACTTGTACGCGATCCGTCGGAGCCGACGAATCCGACGTGTATAACTGGTCAAATAAAGAGGAAAGTTTTTCCTAAATTCCCGTGAATGTATTCACGGGAAAGATGTCAAAATTTACGTTCATTCTCTCTCACATAATCAAATACAACGATTGTATTGTTTGGTGGTATAAGAATCGTCGAGGTCGTTACGTTTAGAATCTCAAGACTTCAAGACGTATTCAAGTACATGCACCGTCATGTGCAATCTTCAGACTACACACAGAGTGATGCGATGGTAGTTCAAGAACCGTCCAACCCAAGTGAAGACCTCCCAGGTACGAGTAAGTCCAACAACCGCCTTAACAAGACACGACTCCAGAGGCAAAAGAACGACCACAGTAGTCAAGGACCGAAGGACTCAGATGGGTGGATCAGTGCACTAAACCGGGTCCCGGGGGAAGGAAGTAGAAGTTTCGTTGTCACCCAGTCCAGGAAGACACGGTGCACAAAGACTGAGAAGAACTCAGTAGGTCAGAGAGTAACTTCGGACCTTTCCAAAAGACGAAAATTTCTGAATATATTAATCTAACCCAAATGGACCTATTAGCTCCTATTAGAGGAGTAGAACTCCAGACATTAGAATTAGTGTAGACATACCCGCGGAACGGAACATCCCATCGTATGGGTATCCAAGACCCCTAACTAATCTCACACACATAGAACTTCCCCCCCTCACCCCAAAAATAGGAGGGATGATGTCGTCCGACTCCTCTTCGTCATCCATCTTTGTTTAACTTCAGTCTTTATCGTAATTATAGGTACGAAACATGTGAAAAAACTTCACCTGTGACATAAATCGTGGTGACGTCTTCCTCTGCTCCTACAGTCTCCTACCCTACCAACCTGTCGTAGTGGCTACGTCATCTGCACTTGAACCCGTTTGATACCCTCCACACTCCCTGTCCCTCCGGACCGCACGGCGTCAGGTAACCCAGTGTCTTAACCTGTGTTGAGCCCCCGATTTCACTTGACGTGACGTCTCTTGAGAGAGAGTAGATGAATGAATATCATTAGTAGTTAAAAATTTTCATACACATGAGTATATGAATCAGGAATTAACTCAGAACTTTCTGTAAAAGAAGACCAAGAGAATTTTTCTTATGTCATACCACTTTTTACATCTATATGTTCATCATATAAACTTGTACTCGAAGGGTCCACCGTGATCCCGATTTCTTGACGGAGGGTTACGGTCTCTGTATTCTCTACGACCTACCTAGGAACCCTACCCTTCTAGGGGACCTCCTCCCGTACCCTGGGTGGGGTCATAAGGACGGACCTCTTAGGGGTACTTGTGTCCTCGGACCGCCCGATGGCAGGTATCCTAGAGGTCTCAGTCTGTGCTGACTTCACTGAATCGTACGTGTGAGCGTATAAACTTGTATACCCCGGAAAAGATCCCCATGTTGAGTAACTTAGACTTGTCAATATACGTACTCCTTCCGAGATGAAATGTCACTTCTTTCCACCTGACTAACAGTATAGTGTGTCGATCAATTGACTGGTTCGACCTTAAACTCGGGTCTAGAAAGACTGAGGTTTCCGGTACGAGAGAGAGGGTACAGTATGTATGAAGAATTAAGGGTGTATAAGTTATAGTATAGAGAACACAACCGAATAGTCGACGAACCAGACAACTCAACTACACCTTCATGTGTCAGGGAGTCAAGCGAAAATGTGATTTTGTCTTTGATGGAGGTGAGACGTTTTGACTCGTCTTTATAAGATAGTTATTTTGTTCCTATCAGACAAATGACGAGGAGTCGTTGAGACACTCGAACCCGTCGGAGGAGTCAGAGACTTAGAGTCACAGAAGTAGACATTTTACTTTACTGATTTACTCTAAAACACACACTGGGACTGATTTATTTACCAATTATCAAGTAGAAGTAAAAAACAGAAAAAACAGTAAAAATATGAAGAAACTTACAGAAGTTCTTAAAGGGGTATACGTAAACTTTTTGGTTTGAACTGGTTACGATATATCACAAACTTATTACGACAAGTATCGTTTTTAGTAAAGAAAGTGGGAGGCACACTTGATTATACAAGTGTATTATCAATGATACAACTGAAAAAAAAAAAAAGTGAAGGAACCCATCGAACGAGTAAACACCGGTCGACTATTGAACTTTCAGACGGTAGAAACTAAGAGTAAAGAGGTCTCACCAAAAGACCGTTGAGAGTAGAAACAAAGTCGGGATGATAAAGTGAAAAAAATTTCATAAAAAACATATCGGGTCATGAGAATAAAAAAATTTTTTAAGTCAGACTCTCCAACAGAAAATGGTCCTCTTACATTAGTAATCACTTAAACTTAAAAAAGGACGGTAGGCCGTGGTCGGATCAAGTCAGTACTCGTCCCCAGTGCCGGATCCAGGGTCCAACGGGGAAACGACACCTGAAGGACCCCTCTGTGTGAACAGGGTGCGTCCTTTGTCATACCATCTGTCTAGAGGGTCCGAACACATCACAGGAACATCCTGTTAGACCCATCTCCTATGGACGGGTGTTGAATAAACACGTTTACTTGTTAAGTAAATTTAAGGACTCAAAAGAGAAACATTTTGCACCCATCATGATGACCGAATCACATGAGATATCTCAACAGGTGGTCACAAGATTCAAAAACCCAAAAAAGGGAGATTGAAACATCCACAGAAACTTTGAGTTCACAGTCATCAAACAAAGGGAAGTAAATAAATGTTAACTATTTTGGTCACATTCACCACGTAAATACAGACGAGACGTCGGAGACTGTAATAATTGTAACTACCTATCGAGGGGGAATTGTAAACAGGTGGAAATCGTCATTGATGAACCTCTTCCGTTACCGTGGGGTGAGGTCATGAGAACGGACCTTTTAGGGTACCTGCCTCCTCGGACCATCCGACGTCAGGCACCCCAGCGACTCTCAGCCTGTACTGACTCGCTGAAGTGAAAGTGAAAAGTGAAAGTACGTAACCTCTTCCCTTACCGTTGGGTGAGGTCATAAGAACGGACCTCTTAGGGTCCCTGCCGCCTCGGATCACCCGACGGTAGATACCCCAGCGTGTCTCAGCCTGTGCTGACTTCGTTGAAGCGTCGTCGTCGTCATTGATGATACGTAGATCCTCCGTTTATTATGCAATAAGATTCAGGAGAACCCATAAAATCGAATCTGACATAAGAATTTTTAAAGAATTCTCGGACGACAAACACTAATCTTTTTATAGACCTAACCGTACCACCGAGGACGAATGAGTAACGAAACCATTTCAAGTCCGTAGAAATCGAAGTCAAAAGAGTAGATCTTTTACAGTCATCATGACAGATTCAATGGATGGAGTGTCCTAAAAACAATCGAACTTTATTTGGAACATGTGTCTACGAAACTTCGACGTCCCACGAAATAATTACCATCATAAAATCTCTATTAAAAAGAATATACAACTCATAGGATTTTAATTCAACACACAAACTCCCCCACAGAACGGATACCTTTTTCCAGAAGTGATACGACTGAAATACCTCTTCCGTTACCGTTGGGTGAGGTCATGAGAACGGACCCTTTAGGGTACCTACCTTCTCGGACCATCCGATTCAGGTACTCCAGTGCTTCTCAGCCTGTGCTGCTCGTTGAAGTGAAAGTGAAAAGTGAAAGTACGTGACCTCTTCTTTTACCGTTGGGTGAGGTAATAAGAACGGACCTATTAGGGTCCCTGCCCTCGGACCACCCGGCGGCAGATGCCCCAGCGTGTCTCAACCTGTGCTGACTACACTGAATCGTCGTACAACTGAAATTTGATATTAATAAACTCAACTTTCTTCGTTTTGTTGTACAATTGGACGTTTTACCGTCAAGAAACTAGAACTTTAAGAAAGACCTGAGATGTTTTCTTTTTCAGAAAAGGTTTGAACCTACTCTTCTTATAACCCATCCTCCACGAGAAAAAGTGACCAGAGGTCTTTTCTCCAACATTCTGTCTCTCAACAAAGGATATGAGTGAGTACCACAGAACTCCAAGGAACTATTCCAAAGAAAATTAAAACTTGGGGAAAGCTTTCTCCGTCAAGATATCCAGACGTCCTTAGAAGCCATATTTACTTAGATAACTAGTCTTCAATAGAAGAGACAAACCGGGTTCATAACAACCAAGTCAAAATTGGTAAAGTTTCCCGTTTCATTTTCATGTAAACAGGTGTTAGTGAATACAATTTTCGAAATGAACTATGTCTATAATTATTTATCCCTTTAATCAACGATCCAATATTTGACTTCGTCATCATCAACAAACGGACCACTCTATTAACTGGTTAGGAAATTCTTTTTATAAACAATGTGAAAAGGTCCTACTGGAAACCATACCCCACTTCTTAAAGAAGACCAAAACGTCGATTCACCTTAAAATTGACCAACTTATTGATAGGAATTCATGACAGGTAGATCAGGTGGACCTCTCCCTTACGACGATATAAGTTAGGATCTAAAAATGTAAAATATAACCGTTGTTGAACCTATTTGAGGTGAAACCAACTTTCTCGATTACACATCTAATGTGGTCTGTCTTAGGTCTTACCGACTGATTTAAATCGTTTCATCTCAAATTATTTTTACTTCACTTTCGGGATACGTGAAAAAAGAATTTTTTTTTTTTTTATATATATATATATACATACATATATATATATATATATATATATTTTCTACCTCCATCGACCAATTTATCGTTGTGTACAGATTTTTGAATCTTCAAAATGCATTGATTCAGGTCATCCTCAGGTGTTTCCTTCTTCACACCAAGAGTCCTTTTCACATTACATGTTCCGTCCATCATCAACACGAGTCAGTCCTGAGTTGACGTCAAGTCAATACCTTTGAACAAAGTCTCCCTGTAGACGAATAACCTTAGACACGAGTCTCTGGTCAGTCCCACCACGTTTCCACACGGTTGGTATAAAGGGTTGTATAAATCCTTTCCTTCTTATTGACTTTGTAAAATTGTTTTTTTCTCAATTTCCTCTTATATTGTTACTGGAGTTTATGAATCCACTGACAGTATAATTTTTCCCCGAAGTTGAATGGGAAACACCGAAAAACGTCTGTCTTAGTCCTGATGTTCATCTGCTGAGCGACACTTTACCTTTCTCACAATTCACCACTCATCCAGCCAATGACCCCGACAAGTCCGTCTCCAAACTAACTGTGTAATCCCGTACCTTCTACTTTAAATACGTTGGTCATCCCCTAACCTAAACTTTTTAAAAAAAAAGAAAAATTTCTTTCAATTCCATAATACACCCGTAAGGACCACGACCTCAATTCTTTTTCCTCGTCCTGACGGGATGGGATTCTCCCTCTGTTCAACCGGTGTCACTGTTCTACCACATTATCTCTGAACAGATACGTCTCATGACTTCCTCGTACCTCTTCTGAGTAAGTAAGATGGACCTCACTTGTCGAGTACTGCAAATCCAAAAGTCATTTGTAAATAACTCCTGGGTGACGTACGACTCTTAACACGACATCGAAGGTATGTAACGAACGTCATTAGGATCTATCGAGAACTGGGGTAAAATGTTTACCAGTTTGCACTGTGTCTGCAAAACTCTTGAAGGGATGGACTATTAGGACATCTTAGTCAAACACGAAAACGGAGGCAAATACATAAACAACACATACCTCTTGTCTCTTACCTTGACTCGAGGAGTCAGAAGATAAAACGGTCCTTCCACCCTACTGAGATATGGTCCTTACAAGACGTCTCACACCAGGATACCTCGAAAAACAACCTTAAACACCTCCGAGTCTTTATGTCCTTAGAACCCTGGTGTGACACTTCTCGTAACACACCATATTTCTCAACCAAAGTATACGAGACCCATGTCGAAGTATTTTCTTCGAAATAAGAGGTAGAGATTTACCCTATTGATTGAGAAGTGAGTCTGAAGACTGTCCTCAATAACTCCGGAAAGGTGGTAAATTGGAAAAAAGAAAGAACTAAAGGGGGTGGGGGGTGGGGAGGGGGGTAGGTAAAACCGAATGTCAAAAGGAAAGAACCTCTTAAATGGGTTCTTTATCTTTTCAGTATAACCTAAACTTACACTTAGACACTTACAACTCGGAATCGGTATTTTCATGATGACTAATCAATAAGGAATCACCGAAAATCCTCAATTTTTTCCTTTAGTTTTAGAAGTCAAAGCGTTGCGTAATAAAATGAAAGTCCGAAGATTAAAAGAATCGTCTGGTCATAAAATTACACTGATAAATACCAGTGTGATCTGCAACACGATCAATAAATTTACGGTGTAGTGTGACCTCCAACAACCTACCCCGATCACTTTCATAACGAATATATCATAAACTACGATTTTATCTAGGAAACTTTTTGAGTCTAAAAAAAAAATATTTTTGCCACTTACAAATACCACTTTTTACTTTTAAATTTATGAGGTGGTAAAATGTATCCTATCATTACTAAACACATAGGAAGATCTTTAAAAGACACGTAGAAATTTGTGCAGACACACACAAACACACACACACAGGTAGACAGGGTCAGGGTGGTTATACTAATATATTTACCACGACAAGAAGTGGAAAAAAAACGAATTCCCATTTAGAACCCACAGAATTGTATAGTGCTTACTTAGATAGAGTAAGAAAAATTTTTGGACGTATCGACTTAGTAATAATGGAGTCAGTCAGGAGTCAAAAGAATCAGGACCAGACACGATCGTCTGTCGTCTTTGGACGACACCAGTTGAATTCGTCTCGTCGTAAAATAACCTTTCTATCCTACGAGGTATCTTAACTATCCTTCCGTCATATTAGTTCGAACTTTTACCGTGTTGGTCCCTTCCGTTCTGTGTCGGTCTGAGGACGACAGTTATGTTGGACGACTTCGTCTACGACCATGTACGGTCAGTAGGCCGTGGAGGAGACATCGGTGACACCTAAGAAAGACCAAGGACTATAACTGCGTAAGAAAGTTCTAAGGTTTAAGACTTGTCCACGTAGACTAACCGGGTCGGCTCCAGTTTACACTGGTGTTGCCTTCCAGTATTTAGTAGAAGGTAATTCTTATCCTTAAATCTTTCTTATAATCATAAATTAACACTTAAATTCATAAATGCATAGTTATGAATTTAAGTTGTCCGATCGGAGTTGTAACAGACACAGCTGACTATGGTTCAGACGTTCCTAAATTCCTCGAACTAAATCAATGACAATAGTACATGAAGAATAATTGGATCGTGACGTTCTTTACCTAGCAAGACGAATGTCAGAAACTAAAACTATGAGTAAATGTAGTATTGTATGATGAATCTGTAGTACACGTCATTTGAATGACATACCACTAATATAACATGCAAATGTAGGTCTGTGGAAGAAGGAAAGTATCGTAGTACTCTTTCATAGGAGAAGTTCGAGGAAGTGACTTTAAATAAACACTCTAGAAATGAAATACTTTGTCAGTCCTTTTACCAGTCCAATTTTATGCAACTGTGTGGACTAGATAATGAAAAAATTTTGGAAGGAAACAATTTAAAGACGAGACAGTCTCAGAAATTCGAATATCTTATAAAGGAAAGAAATAGAATGATAACTACGATTATGTACCACTCCTTCTATCGAAGAAAAATCAATCTCCTCCATAACAAACGTTCATCATTATACATAGTCTCTTCTTGTTTGAGTCCTCCAACCCACCATGTCACCTTTTTACACTGAATATAACATTTAAAATTTTGGAATAAAACTCAAAGTCAAAACGAAGAATGACACGAAATTGAACTCCGTACAGTAAATTCGGAGACAAGGAAGTAGAAATTTTATTCCAATAGTCCTTAAGGGACCGTCCGGTACTAATCCTGAGTCGTGAAAGTGACGGTACCGGACCAAAGTTAGGGAACAACCCCTTGATTCTAGGGTGTTCGACACACCACACCGGTTTTTTTTTTTTTTTTTCTCCCTAATAGTAAGGACGAAATGACTACAGTATCCGAATGACAATACCAGTTTATTCTAACACACACTTCTCTCTCGCACAAAAGTGGAACTTTTAGAGTTTTCAGTACGTATATAAAATGTATTCTGTTCTCACACAATCGAACTTGAGTTAATATCTTCAGGTAGCGACGTCATTTTTGACGAACAAGTATAACTTCACCCAGGAAACCCTTAATCCGTCCATAGTCCATCAGAGTGATAAGATTAGTCACTAGCGGTCTCTAAGATTCACCTTTGGTCCCATTGGGACAAAACTTGAATTGGACATGGCTCCATGTCGTCGTATAGAAGTGATAAAAAACAATGAATAGACAATATGGTTCGTCCATTACCACAGTATAATCAACATCGACCTTTTGATTTCTCCTAACCTGTGACTCTGGTCATAAAATCAGCTGATATCGATCCGGGCACTAAGAGTCTGAAGTCCCGTGTAGTCCTAGTGGACTTCTTGAACCACTTTGTGACTAAATTGTTGAGGTGGGGTCTCAAAGACTGAGTAATTCAAACCCCACCTCGACTATTAAACGTAAGACTTTCAAAGGTCCATGACGACTACAACGACAAGACCTCTTCGCGTGAAATCCCTTAGTCGCGAAATCACTTCCGTACATTAAGTAGTAGATCCGACTAGGGATTAAGTAGTCCTGTGGTCCCCATTGATTCGGACAGGGACCGTTTGTTCCTATGTCACAGTAGGAGTAAAATGGACAAACTTTTTAGAAATGTTTCTCCCAATACGTTATCTTAACAGGGGATCATCTACTGAGTACCATGGGTTCCAACCAACCAACCAACCAACCAACAAACCGACCGACCGACCAACCAACCCACCAACCCACCAACCAACCAACCAACCAACTAACCAAATACAATTTAAAGGTTGACACTACTAAATCAGAACAAAAAAGGAACTAGGGACAGGAACATTTATAAGTAATTTTCTCTTGTCTTCACAATATCTAAGAAGTCGACTAAACAAACGGCACTTAGGATCGTATTTACAACACCTACCCAAGAAACGGACCCACACACTAACCTACTCTACGACCTCTTATTAAAGGTTTAAACACAGAATAGTCGTGTTATTCTCCATGTAGAATGCAACGTCGGGTCCCAAATTTATACACACATTCACGTACACACACACACACACACACATACCGTTATCGAACGTATATCGTGAACAGGATAGAAATAACTCAGGGACGTCAGATCATAAACGATAAAACAAGATCAAGTAAAAAATTTACGATCAACATTAGGTCATTTAACTAAAGTGACCAATGTTGGATGATAAATCTCTTGTAACGTGTCTCCCGGGGAAACGAAGGTTGTATGACACTGAAAGATTCTAAGACTCTCCATATGAAGTCAAAGGAAGTAAGACTAAGAAGAGTGAGATTCGGTAAAAGGTGGTAATTTTGTTTGATCAACTCTTTTAGGGTTCTCACCCTCCTCTTTTTCCTTTCCCTACGATAAAAATTGGTGTAAAGACGACACAATGAACGATAATTTAAATTATAAGACAGTAAATAAGAGATACATTTAATCGATCACGAGGTAAAATAAAAAATTCAAAATTTTTCAATATTTAACGTGGATCGAAACAAAAGTACTTTTATAACGTGTTCGATCCAGAAAGAATTCTTATAGATTTGAGTCGAATATAATTTTTTGGGAGTCGAAGTGGTTTAATTTTAAAAGAAGACTACTTCCTACCTAATTAGTATGATTAAGATTATCAGGCATCCTCTACCTTTAATGTTTGTCTTAAAACTTGTCCCCTTCAGACCATATTTCTTGGTGACTGAAATTACACCCCAATCTCATTACCCCTTCACCTGATCCTCTTAAGATTTCTTATGTCTTGTCGTCCACCTCCCGGGTCGGTGACAGGGATTCTGTCTCCGTCTCACACCCTCCTTCCTTGTGAGGGACCTCTGGAGTGCAAAAGTCTCCCTTTAATGTGAATTTAGTCCCCGCCTATCACAGTCTCTGTGTCAAGAATTACAGTGCACCAGTACTAAAGTAAGAGGTTGTAGTAAAAAGATGGACTTTTTCGGTGACAACCCTTATTTTTAAAAAAACTCTTTAACTGAAGAATTTTACATCTGAACAAACAGTAATATATCTTTTACGCTCATACAGTGACAAACTAGGAAAGTCGCGCGTAAGTCCTGTATTTAAGACGTAAGTGACTCGTAGATAATTAAGATTCGGTCCGGTGTCTCGTCTCACCAAAAGATTTACGTCTTACAATAACGAGGATTCCCTCCGTCCATCTACACACTTAACTATTATCTTCATACTATGTTCTCCACGAATTACTTCACACATCTCTCGTGACACCGGCGTCGCACGTTACTTCACAAGCAGACTTAAACACGGTCCTTTCCCTTCCTTCGTATCTACACAAACAATGGAAATAAGAAATGCACGGTAAAGAAAATAAGGAACGTCATCGAAAGACTCATTTCACTTACATACTAATGGCACTATACTATTCGTTTGTTCCGGAACTCTGGACTTTGTCGAAAAAGATGGCAACAGTGTACACCCCAGGTTTATATCAGGTCACAAAGAGAGAATTTAACCACCACATGTAACTTTATGTCCTCCGACGTTACCATTTTCAAATGGTTTACATTTCGTGTAAAGACTCTTCTTAAAGTTTTCGTTTAATCTACACAAGGACAGGAATCCCCAACGACCAGACCGTCACGACCATCTCAGGTAGTCTCGAGACCTCTACCTCTACCGAACCGGTAAAGTATCTTCCTAGGTCTCACAGAAGGAGGGACGGGAGAATCGGAAGTGACTCTCCAAAGAGTTTATTTACGAGACAGAAAGGACAACGGAGAAGGGAATAAAATTATAAAGACCACAAACTCAGAGAAATAAAAAATGACTGGTGTCATCCTTAGTAACCTCTACCTCAGTTGTTCTGACTCTCTGGTTCCTCAGGTTCCTCCCCCTCCTTCCTTTTTAACGAGGAGTGCTCACGTAAAAATATCCCAAAGAACGCGATGAATTCGTAAAATTCTTTGGACAGAGTCTCGAGTTTTGTTGTTTTTGGATAAGGGAGTGTCAAGACCTCCGGTCGTCAGGTTTTAGATCCCCACTCGTCCCGACACGAAGGAGACTTCCGCGGTTCCTTTTAGGAACGACGAGAAGGTCGAAGACCACCGAGGTCCCCGAGGACCCAAACACCGTCGTGTTCAGGTCAGAGGAGGAAACAGAAGTCTGTCGGAAGAGGGGACGCATAGGTAAATAGTGACCTTAATCCGGGTTGGACTTACGTCCGACTAGTGTAGAGTCTTAGGAATTAATATGGACTTGTCTAGAAAAAGGTTCAATCCAGTGTAAGTCTTCAAGGTCCTCAACCCTGAATCTGTACAGAGAAATTGGGTGAGGTCAGTCGTAGTCTAGTCATAGATTATCGTCATTTACTTTCCTAACGACAGAGTCTACACTCCCCCTACTACACACCCTTTGGTCGTCGTACTTTTGTTGAGACTTCAGTAAAATAAATTTTCTATTAATATCTAACACTTATAAAAGAAGTCAACATCTTTGATCTATAAATTTTTACACTTGAGTTCCAGTCTAGTCAAACCAACCTCTAAAACGAAGAGTTGACATAAGTAGAACTTCTTAGGAGATGACAAAAGTAATTTTTAAAACTTATACTTTTTGAGTTTTAAAACCTTAAACTTGGAATACTATAAGGAAACTTCATCTTTACCGTACAAAAAGAAAAAGGGTAAAATGTTTACACCTTTACCTCGAATCAAAGATATTACTTAAAACAGACTCCAATGTTCAATACTTTATTATGTCTACTTGGGACCACAGTGTTGACATTTCGAATACAAGAAAAATTACATAGAACGACGCAAATAATTAAAAGATAAATTTTCTCGTCTGGAGTAACAAAACAGTACAAAGTGCCCAAAGAACCAAACCTTACAATTGTACTTCTTATTTTAAAAGAGAAACGTTTTATTCGGTGTTTATAAATGTGGTCTAACGGTGGAGAGACGTATCAGACAAACTCCAGACAGTCAAGAAACCATACTGAAATTTTGTATCTCAAGAAGTTACGTAATGAAAATCAGTACTTCTGTCCAGTAAGTAAACATCTTGTAGACCAAGTAAGACAAAAACCCCTGGGTTGTAGCATCTACTGTCACACATCGATACTAAAGTCCTATTTTCTACCTACTTTGAAATCTAGAAACGAAGGGGGTGTATAAAATTTAATTTGACAGAATACTAAAAATTTTACCTTGTTAGTAGTTAAAAAAATTTTAATAGAACTTTAACCATCTTCAACCAAATCCTGATCTTTTTATTTGAAGTCATCTTATGGATCATGAAAATGGTTAGGAGGAACACCTCTTCCGAGGTAACGGATTTTTGTAGCGACCGCCAAATAATTAATCTAAGAACCCAGATTGGTTTCTGACTTAGTCTTAGAGAC
Source organism: Capra ibex (assembly GCA_006410555.1). Classification (NCBI taxonomy): domain Eukaryota; kingdom Metazoa; phylum Chordata; class Mammalia; order Artiodactyla; family Bovidae; genus Capra; species Capra ibex. The sequence goes on along the minus strand of SJYO01049755.1, from coordinate 41,436,528 downwards.
CCCGCTCCGAAATCCTTAGATGCTAAAATTACTCACAATGAATATTAACAAACCGTAACTACACCATTAGTCCATCAGTCAAGAGTGGTGTTGTGACTCCGGATGACTCCTGTCACATAACCTGGGACTCATTTCCTTCTTCCAGTCTCTTCCGTTGCCGTTGGGTGAGGTCATGAGAACGGACCTTTTAAGGTACCTGCCTCCTCGGACCATCCGACGTCAGGTACTTCAGCGATTCTCAGTCTGTGCTGACTCGCTGAAGTGAAAGAAAAAAGTGAAAGTACGTAACCTCTTCCATTACCGTTGGGTGAGGTCGCGAGAACGGACCTCTTAGGGTCCCTGCCGTCTCGGACCACCCGACGACAGACACCCAAGCACGTCTCAGCCTGTGCTGACTTCGCTGAATCGTCGTCGTTTCCTTCTTCCATTCCACTGAAGTGTCATCTTTGAGATTGTCGACAATTCACGTCGTCAAAGATAATTTCTCACCAACTCATCGATTTCGTCAAAAATCTTTCTTCTTGTTTAGACCTCCGTGGTACGAGGGACTCAAATTCGATATAATCTTTCGACAACATGAGTTTTGTCATACCATAATCATAGCCGTGTCTGTATCTAGCTACCATGTCTTATTTCTTGGGTCTCCATTTGGGTAAGTATACGCCAGTTAATTAAACTGTTTCCTCGGGTCTTATATGTCACCCCTTTCCTGTCAGAAGTAATTTACTACAACCCTTCTGACCTGTCGGTGTATGTTTTCTTACTTTGAATCTGGTATACTTTGACTCCCACCTGAATATAGAATGGTTTACGGAAGTGTCGTCGTGGGTCATTAACCTTCCGGATCAGTTCAACTACGTAGTCTTTCTAGTAGTGTCACAAAAGTAAAAATAATTTCATATAACACGAATATCTTTTTCCGTGTACAGGATTTATATATCGAGTCTCTTCCAAACATTTGACCTGTGTCCATTGAGAATGACATGTCCTTGGGAGAATTTAAATAAAGTAGACTAAGAACGTTCTTACGTAGTTTCTTTCATATCCTTAAAGGGGTTAAAATATCTATCTTAAAACTTCGAGTCTTCCAGTTAAAGGAACGGGGTACAATGTCGATCATTCACTGTCTCGATCCTAAGAATGGTCCTAAAACTCCGTATTTCCTTTATGATACCTTTGGGTTCCTTGATTAGGGGTATAATCGAGACGCACCCTTAACTATCGTAGAAACCTTGTCCTTACGAAATCACTTCTTTCGTAACCTTAGAGATTCGTACTCAAATCTCAACGGTTCCTCACTGTTCAAGGACCCATTCTCTACGGTCTCCTTCTTACATCACAGTAAAGTCTCCTGTCTTCCACTACACAACACGAATTGGTGTCCGACATCTGGTACCACACTATTATACTAGACAACCCTATTGTTAAAGAGTTTCTTGTAGTAAATGAGAAAACCTCCCGAATTTAAAATATATACACGTAAAATCGTTTTTAAAAGTCTCCAAATATGTTTGTCTAAACTCCGTTTCCAACTTCCACCTTTCAATCAATTCAGCGAGTCAACACAGGCCGAGAAACGCTGGGGCACCTGACATCGGGTGGTCCGAGGAGGTAGGTACCCTAAGAGATCCGTTCTTATGACCTCCCCCAACGGTAAAGGAAGAGGTCCCCCAGAAGGACTGGGTCCCTAACTTGGGTCCAGAGGGCGTAATCTCCGTCTGCGAAATTGGAGACTCGGTGGTCCCTTCGGTTCTGGTACAGAATAACTCTCGGTCTTTACCTCGTGACTCCTAATTCTCCCCTTTCGTACCTTAAATTCCATAAAGACTTCTTTGACAACTCTAACCACTCGGTAATCGACATCCTTCTTTTCCTTAATTCTCTAAAAGAACAACTACACTAGATAACCCTTGGTTGAGGTCTCTATTTCTTCATTACTTCCACTGAGAACTCAACAACCTTCTTACCATCCGTCCTTGTACTTTGTCTTACCTAATCCAAAATGTTCAAACGTAAGGGTTGGACTTTCTCAATTTCACCTGTACAAGTCTTCCGTCAACCTATATTACTCTCACTTTAATTAATTCTACCACCGATCTCTCTACACAAACCGTTAGTGATATCTACATACAACCCCGATATCCGGACCCAATCAAGACAGTCGACTTCTCTTTTCTATTGGTTTCTACTTTACCACCACTTTGGAGGTCATAAATTCTTTTCCTCGTCAACAGTGTCTTAATTCCCTGGTTCCTCTACTAATGTCGGACTTTTTCGGTCTTCACCATTAAAAATTCCTCTAACATCCATCTATTTAAAATGTCTTTATAAAATACCGTGTTTATCTAGTACAAAGACCCAGTTTATTTAACTCCTGACTCTTTTTCGGATCGATTAAGTTAAACCGTTAAACCTTTTCACAGGCACTAACACTCGGTCTTGGGGGTTCATAAAATAGGTCTTAATTTTATCATCTTCAGTTGTATATAACTTATTCTGTTCGATAGACCTTTGAATTGACCAGGACTGTTTACTAGTCATCCACCCACTGACTCCTCCGGACCCTTTGTGGTATCACCGGGAACCTATATTAGAGACGAAACTTTCTATGAAACTAAGGGACTTCTTTCCTACACCACAGAACTTTCACTCCAGTCATGAACCGGTCTCATTCACCATAACGATAATCGTCTCGTTAGGTATGAGACAACACTCTACTATTCTCCCAAAGTCCAAGAACATACTGATCTCATTAATGGTCTGACACTCTACTAAGAACTCCAGGGAGTCATTATTTTAGACACTAAAGATTAATATTGAAAAAAGAGATGGTATACCCCTTTAAAACTTACGATTTTTATCTTTACTTCTTTTTTCTCCTTAGAATTCACGTATAACGATTTACTTTCTTCGGTCAGACCTTTTCGATGTATGGAATACTAAGGTCGATACACTGTCAGTCTCTCTCCGCCCTGATGCCTCGTCCTTCTTCTACTCACCACTCCCCCGTCCTGACTCTCTCGTGACCCCTACAAATCCCGTCACTTTCAAGACACACTGTGACATTGACCCATGTACTATTAAACAGTTTTAGGTATCCTACCTCTTGTGGCTCTTACTTGGGTCTACACTTCACGCCTGAAACTCACTACCATACAGTTCCGTCCAAGTAGTCAACCCTGTCCACAATGTCGAGACCACGTCCTCCGACCATCACTTCCCCCGACACGAGGGCACCCCTCCCTCCGATACCCTAGAACGACATGAAGGGCGAATCAAAGTGATACTTGGATTTTGACGAGGGTCTTTCTTTCAGAGAAAAATTTTCGTCTTGCCTTCTAAGTATAGAGTCAACGAGTGGATAAAACATGGAATTGTGAATTATTAAAAGGAAAGAGAGGATCTGGACGTTCCGACAACTTCCCCATAATCTTTAGATTACCCAAACACGGAAAACATTACATTTTCTCTTTAACACTTATGTTCTCTTTTTTTCAGTTTACAAAACTTTAAGGTAGAATAAAAGTCAATTGATCTGAGAATTTTGTAAGTTTTTTGAACCTCGTTTATTTTATGAAGGATTTTGTGTCGGTATACCCCCCGAAGAGACCACCAGGTCGCCAATTCTTAGGTACGAAGGTGGCGTTCCCCTTGACTCTAGAGTATACCACGGGGAATTCCGGTTTTGTAAAAAATTTTCTTTTCAAATTTTTTTTTTTCGTGATATATATCTATGTGTGTGTCTCTTGAATATATTGAATGTGTGTGTGTCTTAAATAGAAACTAAACAATAACAAGTAAAACTGTGAAGTCGTTTTAATAACTCACCGAAGAGAGACGGAATTCTGTCCATCGTTCACTGTTCCATAAGTAACAGGAAGAGAGTAACTCACTTATTGGATCTTCTGTAACTTGGCAAGTCAAACACAGTGAATTCTTTCTGGAAGAAGTCGGGAAGTCAGATTTACTTCAGAAAAGACAATGAGAAGAGTATCATGAAATAAAAGAAGAAAGTCTACCGTCAATAATATTAATAAACTTCAAGGTCAAGTATGTCTAATAAGCCCGTAAACAAGACGAGTTAAAGAAAGGGAGACGATCCGACATTCCTTCGTTCGTTTAGTCAAAAGGTACACGCATCAATCGTAAGTGGTCTCTGAAAAACTTATTCACTTACCTACTTACTTACCACTGACGGAAACACAAAGTATTCACGTGCTACGATGGTTCATTCGTCTAAACCAGAGGACATTCCAATACCCGGACTTTTACTCATCCTTCACCATACTTATAAGTCAAGAAGAGTCTCCCGTTCATCCTATATATATCTTTAAAACGGAAATTAAACTTATAACCCTTCAATAAGTTCTGAAGTTACTATTCTCATTTCCTTATGGTAAGTCTAATTTCAGCTAAGGTTTCACTTAGTCACGAAGGGATCACCGAGTCGACCATTTCTTAGATAGGTGGACATTACGCCCTCTGGACCGAACCCTTCTAGGGGACCTCTTCCCTTTCCGGTGAGTGAGGTCATAAGACCGGACCTCTTAAGGTACCTTACACATCAGACACCCCAACGTTTCTCAACCTGGGCTGACTCGCTGAAAGTGAAAGTTTCACTTAGTCGGTCTTCCATCTTGTTCGTCGAAAAGGGTGATTTCGTCTAGGGTCTGTGAACGAAGAACAAAGAAACAAAAGACTCTGGTTCCATTTTACTTGACATTTTTCTCCTTTCACGACAAAAAATTTACAAAAGTGATGATGTCTTTTTCGTTCGCACGTCCTTGTGAAGGGACGTACTTAGGACCCCATCTCCGACGAACCAACAGAAGGCCCTCAAGGACGGTGAGGGTAGAAAGTCCAACTTCACGACTTACTTGTACTTCCTAAATTTCCGACAAAACCCAACCAGTGGTGGAAGGCGAGTCTAGTCACCATCTCGTGACTCTTTCGCACCGTGCAACGAGAGTCTCGTGACCCTTGGGACTTACAGAGAGAAGGTTCACGAAAATACTTCATAAAGAATTAAAGACACTTAAAAAGAGAATGAATAAATAAAAAAAATTAAAAGTCCACAACCATTTAGTACGAATAACGATGTCAAATGTCTGTTCTCCAAAGTCGGTCACGTACTGGAATGATAACCATTCACAACATTTCTCTACTCTGCGTAAGTGTTTAAACCCTATCACCTGTACCTTATACGATCTCTCGAGTAACGTAATTATTCCTCAGTCTTTAGTCACTTTGATCTAGACAACGACATGGTCTCAAATCAGAGGTAGTGACCCAAATTTTATTGACATAGATGTCATTTTTATTATAATGTGTTGAGACATTCTCACCAACCTTACGTCGTCTGTTAGTATGAACTAGAACTAACATAAATTGCTACCTTGTCTTCTAACCCTCTGTCACATAGAGTTCTGCCGACCCATTGTCGTCTCTGACACCTGGCCAAACAACCTCAAGCCTAGTCCCGAGACGGTGATCGACCTGTGTGGGGAAGGGGTGAGGTACGGAGTCAAAGAAACAGACATTTTACTCTTTTCATCATCCTGGCAGAGTGTTTTAGCAACACTTGTCATTCACTCAATTATTTACACTACGTAACTTCGTCACGGATCGTCACACCATTCACGAGGTCCGGACGGACATTAATGATTAGGTCTTTTTGATGGTAGTTCGTAAAAAACCAAAGGAGTTAACACTTCTTATTTACTCTCAAGGACCATTCTCTACCAGTTGTTTAAAATCGATAATAATGACAATCGAGATGACCAACAAAAATCACTATAATAAGTAATTATACGTTTTCATATTTTAATTCACTTTTTGTTTTTTGAACTTCATTCACACGAGAAAGTCCCAAGAATTAGACAAAATTTTTTAATATGGGGCTTTCGATTTCTTAGGTCTAAAGAAGAAGACACCGACGTTATCTCTAATCAGTCGGTACATATTTATTCCATTAACCTTTAGATCAATTTCAAACGTCGACTATCGAATCACACACAAAAGTCGGTCGCAGACGAACAAAAGATATCCATAGTAATTGAGTGATCAGTATTATTCAACTAAGAGTACAGGACACATAAAAATTTCATGGTTCAGCTTCTATGTCAAATATTTAGTCTAATAACCTAGTCAACTACCATAAGTGGGTTCGGATTACATGAAACACGTATATAATTTGTAGAAAGGAATGACCGATGAATATCATTCTTGTACGTCTAAGGTAAAAGTAGAACCATCAAAATTAATATAGACGATTACTACCCATTCTGTCCACAACGAGAAAGTACGACCAAGAGTACTACGCAAAATTGAACCCACTCGAGGAAAAAACATGCTAGACAAGAAGTTATCCAGACGTGGAACTCCGGTGGAGAATCCGTACTGATCCAGGACTCTGTCGATCGGTCAACAAAAAAAATATCCCACGACAGTTTTCACAGAAGGAAAAGTAACTTCGTGTGGGACATCCCTCCTATCCGGACTCGGAGCGACGACAGTCTCCTATCCGAGACGACACTTCTCTCTATCCCTTCATCCAGTCTTCCGCAAGAGTCGTTTGGTATTGAGTACACTGACGTGACCGACCGAAGGGAGACCCGAGAGACTACCCTCCGGGACCCTTAAGTCTCCTCTTTTCGTTTTTTTTCGACTCCCAGAAGAGGGGAGAGACGGTCCCAAATGACACACAGGAGGTACCGAAGTCATGTTCGGGGACGGACAGTCTCAGTGACCGACAGACCAAGGACCCGAGGCCTTTAGGACCAAAGAGAAAGACGGGGAGGGGCCGAACCCCTGTCGTCGTTGAAGGCCGACAATGACTAGAGACCCAACGCAATGGAAGACGAGGAACCCAAAGAGTCGGGAAGGAAGTCACATTGGTTAAGGTATGAAATTTAGGGGAGACAAAATTTACGAATTCATACCAAAGATAAAAAGACCAACCTGCGGTTGATGATATAAGTACTGTGGGTAGTGATCTTAAAGAAAAAGACTGTGTCTTTAGTAAATCTTCCAGGAATCATGTATGAAAAAGCTCCTCACATCTTACTAACGATTTCATCCGTACTCCGTCACAGAACTAGGACGACGTATGAACGGAAAACGAACTACTTATCTCCTTCCACTGTTCCAATTCCAACCCAGCACTACTTCTTAATAATTGACTATCGTTTCTCCTTTATTTTCCGTTCCCTTCTGATATATTTTACAAGGAATGGGAAACTGACGATAGAGTCACTCTTGACACGGCCTTAGTTTCTCGGTAGATATTATCGAAGGACCCGTGTTAAAGTGACTTCTAGGTCTGAGGTCGGAACGGTAGGTCTCCTACCGAATCCCCGACAAAGACATCTGGTCGTCTTAGTCGTAACACACCCTCAACAATGTCTTAGATGACCGAGGGTAAAACGTCGAGTCGTCCCAGAGGTCCACTAAGTGTACTTGCAATTTCCGACTCTTAGTGACCTAGTCACCGAAAACACTCATACACACACCTAAGGGGTCCACCTTTATCCGAAGTATAACAACTGGGACACGTGTGCGGGTGTGTGTAGGACCGGGGAGCGAAGGAAATGAACGCGAAGAAGACTCTAGGACGAAGGTGACTCGAGGAGTAGACGTGTCAGGACGGGTCCTGGAAAGACAGTGGTCTCAGACCTTGATGAGACCTAACCTAAGTACGCTGACCGATAGACTGGTGGGGACGGTAGGAAAGTCGAGTGTGTGGACCAAGGATTGTGATTTTCAAATAAATGGGGTAGTCTACATTTTAGGTAACTAAGACGGTAGAAACATGAGAGTGGAGAGAACGAAAGAATGAAGAGGGGAATGGGTCGAAATTAAGATTCGGAATATCAATGTAGTAATATTAATGGGGACACATGTGGGAGTCGACGGAACAGGAGGGAGAATCAATCTCGGGTGAGTAAGGGTGATACAAATAAATGAAGAAAGATCACCTGTCGAACTGTTTATGACTAGGTCTTCGATCCGGTAAATATACAAGTAATGTGGAACGAAGGAGAGAGGGGGCGAAATTTGGTAGTCGAAGATCCTTCACTGACGACTTTCACTTTCATATGAGAACCCCTTTTCCACCATAACAAAGGGTATAGTCCACGGGGTGTTCTCTAGTTAATTTTCATACGAAGTAAATAAACCCCAAGTCAAAAGACTATTTCAACAAATCTTACAGTAACGGTTCTTGATCCTTCTATCGAATTTTTTGGAAGACTCGTAGGTCAAGTCTAGAGTGTTTCTGGTAAAAGGACTAGGATCTTGTATTCCTATGAAAGGACTGCCCAACACTAACAATACGACGACAACGATTCAGCGCAGTCAGCACAAACTGAGACACGTTGGGGCATCTGCCGACGGATGGTCCGAGGAGGCAGGGACCCTAAGAGGTCCGTTCTTGTGACCTCACCCAACGGTAACGGAAGAGGCACACTAACAATACTTTTGTGACATTTTTAGGTTTCTTTCAATTTAAGGGGTGCATTTGAACGGAAACCGGGAGGTCGTTGGTGACACTTCTTGAACCATACACATAGTGGAACATCTCAAAAATTTATATAATATTTGTGTGTATGTCTCGACAAGAGTAAAAACGAAAAGGAGGCACCTACATGATTTCATGGACAAGAATGGAAACGGAACTGACGTCGAACACTTACTGCAATTATAAACACTTGACCTCTCTCTTTTCAGCGATAAACTGAAAAGTTGAGAAATCAAAAATCACGCCGACTTGAAAAATTTTATACAAATTCTTTGTGAAGACACAGAAAAGAAACTTAATACACCAAAATAGAAACGGGAGAGAAGATGATCAAAAGAAATCAGTTTAAGTAACTACGAAAAACAAAACTGAAAGTTCGGAATGATTCCTTCCCTAGGGGAAAGCACACATACGCAATATATGTATAAGAAATTTTATAAGAAGAGTATGATACTTAAATATGAAGTAGACCATATACCAGTACATCTAATAAAAGAAATTAGGGATGTATTGAACACCGGGGTGTAGTAATTAATTTATTCGGTAAGAAAGAAAGAATAAACTAAATCGGAAACAATACACGATTTAGAGATATATACAGTCGGACAAACCCCTGAGAGAAAAAAAAAAAAGATAAAGTACTCCGTTATAGTATGACCGTAAATGTCAGTGAAAGATCAATGAATTACACACTAACTGCCAAAGGGAAAAGATTTTTAAAAGATTTAAAGATTTTTTAAAAGACTTAAAAGAATAAAAACATATAAACAAGAGGTCAACTTGAATTCAGACAAACGGTTTAACGTTTTTTAAATCACTCCGAAAATTTTAAACCATCCTTTATATAATTTAAATACCTGATCAAACCTCTGTCAAATACGAAAATGACATAATTCTAATCGTCAAATATGTGTATTCTACAAAAGAAAATAAGGTCGAAAATTTTACGAAAATTCATTTCAAAATATATTCCAGAACACGAAACTGTAATAAAAACATAAAATACCTAAAACAACGATAACATTTGTCCAAAAAGGGTGGTAATAATAACAAATTAATAAAACGTACAAGATCCATCTGTAAAACCGGAATAGACATTCAGTCAAAAAAGGATCGATTATAGATATGGAAAACAAAAACGATCATAGATATCAAAACAAAGATCCTCATAGTCGAAAGAAACGGTGGTCAGAGACAAAACTTGAAGACGTCAAAGATTCAAGGTCCTTATGTAGGAAAAAAAAAGAGTTCTGCCAGATTCCTTCCGAGAAATACCGACAATTGAACTATGGTCGGGACGACAGACGAAACCGTCACGGTAGACGCCCCTCCTCGGAGTGGGACGGAGGCGTGGAGGTGCACGGGACCGAGACCGTCCCCCGGGAAAGAGTGACCCCGACAGTCGTCGTCAGTGGAGTACTCCAACACAGTAGTAATCAATCTTTAGAACCTCATATCATCCTTTATTATTACGTAGGTACGTTTTATGAATGACACACGGTCCGTCATTCATATACCATTGATTCCGGACACCATTGAAATAAAATTTAACTTCATATTGATTAAATGTTACAATTCAATCAAAGTTCACATGTCGTTTCACTTAGTCAGCATGTATATATGTATACACAAGAAAAAGTCTAAGAAAAGGTAATATCCAACAATGTTCTAGAACTTATGACACGATATATCATCCAGAGACAACAAATGGATAAAATTACATCATCACACATACACAAATAGGGTCTGAGGATTAAATACAGATGGGGGGTAGGGGAAACTATTGGTATTCAAACAAAAGACACAGACATCACGTAAACATAGTAAAGAATCTAAGATGTATACATTATTGAGAATTAGACCTTCTTTATAAATCTACCCATAGCAATTATACTAAATGTGTATTCTTTTTGATTTTGTCTTCTCTATATCATTGAACGAGTCCCAGTGTGTTAATCAACCATAACTAACAATTTATGATTTATTTACAAATGATACGTTCCTACGTTCGTGAATGAGATGTTCCTACTAGTGCTAGGTCTCCATTAAATCTTTCACACATAAATGCGAGTCTCACAAAACAGGACCTTCCAACCTTCACATTGTAGACTTTTTTATTCGTAGTGAGGGACTGTCACAGCCCATTTACTCCGGACCGGAAACCGAGGTGTCTATTAAAGAGACCGTCGGTCTTAACCGACAATTAACTTTTACATAGACCCTTCTCTCCGAGTTCCCGCATCCCCTACTACCAAATAGAGTAATTCTTTTTTTCTTTTGAAAGATTTATTCGAAGAATTCGTATGTGTGTGTGTGTGTGTGTGTTTGTGTGTGTGTGTGTGCATGTTTATATATGAATTGATTTTGCTAAATTTTAAAAAAGTCAGGTCTCTACACATTCCAAACCCCAAAAACAAACAAAGATTTTAAAGATCCTGTGAAGTCGAAAGTCGTAAAAGAAAACGGTATATCTTATGTTTCCATTCCGGTCGTGACTTACTTGGGTCAATACTCTTCCATTTAACCTTTCTCAATACAAAAACTTCGATTTGAACTTAAGAAACAAAGACAAAGTGAACTATCCTTTTGTCTTTAGTATCAAAAAGTCATTAGTTGACACGAACAGTCAAAAAAGAATAGAGTAAGGACCTATTATATCATCATCGGAAAATTTTGATCAAAGAACCGAAGAACAAAAACAAGAGACAGGACTAGGATAATTATTCACTTCAATTTTACCGTTAGAATGACATAAAAGGACGAAGTCTTTGTCAGAACTAAAAGTATATTGCACCAAAATTTTAATCCACACAAAAATCTCCGTTTTAGAAACTTCTGAAAAATTCGTAGTCATCAGAGACATACATGAAACTTATTTCCCGATTTATACGGTTTTGAGTTGACACCCAATTCAATTCGTTTCCCTAATAATCTCATAGATCTAATAATCCCTATAATTTCACAGACCTCAAATTACATCTTAAGTGTTCTCCAACCCTTGTACCTGAACCTTTACCCGTCCTCACTTCGTAGGATTCTCCGACCTTTCGTCTTTGGTATTGTCGGTAGGAGGACAGTTTCCTGCCTTACCAACGGTCAGTCAAACTCATGGAAGTAGGGAGACGAGTCCCACGACCAGGAACGAACGGAACGGATGGGTAGGTACCACAGTCAGTTCCCAGACAAAGATTAAACGGTAACCAAAAGTAGTTTAAACTGCAATGTATAACCTAAATTCTTTAGAACTTAGGGTGACTCGTCACGTCTACAAAAACCTATCACCAATTTTCGGAAGGGTACTGTCACCCTCCTTTTGGCTCTCAAGAGAGACACCGATGTTATCTAAGTACTTTTCCGAAGGTAAAAGAGTTAACAGAACGACTAGACATCTTAAAACATGAAATCCTGTAAGGAAAATTTATCACCCGTAAAGTCTCTCGTGGACATGGCAGGAATCGGCGATCAAAGAAAGGAGTCGGTGAGTAAAAGCACAGTGACTCATTCGACCACCTAACAACAAAACCCATAGGGGGGTGGGACACCGTATCTGCCATATACTGATATACGTATATCTATCCATCTACACATTTGTGCCATCACCAAAATATACTCCAATTAACATATCAAAACGTAAAAAGAAAGATCATGTAGGACTGAGGATCCAGAAAAGAGACACGAAAAGGACATAAAGACTCAGACTCTTTGTATGGTAATCAAAGAAACATAACTGAAACGGGGATCATACCTTTTTTATTATTTTATGTCTTATTTTTGAGTTAGTTCAATGTATAGGACTTTCCCATTTAGTGGAAAGATCGAGTGGAAGGACTAGTGTCAACCCCCTTAATATCCTCTACGACTTTACTTTAAGACCGTGACCCGTCACACGGGAAGGGACCCGTTGATTTTCGACAAAAAGACGGTCCTACTGTAGACCAAAGACCCCTGGTACACACAGAGGGGCAGTGGGACTGAGACTAGATTTATGACTTTCTTGTGTGAGGTTCGTCATTACTAAACCACATTACATTCACTATCTGAAGAACGTCTCAGAGGAAGTGTCGACAAACGAGAAGACTTTAATAGGGGAGAAAAAGAGGAGGAGGATAAAACTACTAACTTACTCATAAAAGTTTCTACCATTTAAGTTTCTTTTTTCGGTCTCATCATTCGACTATTCACATTTCAAACATAAGGGAATTGGACGTTAGGACAGAGGACATTAAACGGTTTTTAGTATTAGTATTCAACTTTTTATATACGTCTTTTAAGTAAAGTCGTAATTGATGAATCACTTCTAAACTTTTGTTGGTTTTAAACATCGTTATCTCATGGTTGAATTATTTTACGTACATATAGATTTCTACGTATTGTGTGTCCTGATAATACACCGGTAATTTTTATTACCATATCAAAATATATTAAAAAATTAACTTTTTCATGAAACACCATACCTTATTACAAATACTGTATCACTGACTTTTCGTTTAACGTCCTGTCGTAAATACATAAGGGTAAATATATTTTGATACCAAGATCCATATAAATAAGTACGACTCTACAGACTTTTATACAAATTTGTCACCAGTAGAGATCACTTACTTGAACGTCTAAAGAAAGGATCAACTATTGGGTACTACCTTGATTCTGATCCTACAACTTTAAGTAGACAGGTAAAATCACTAACAATTTGGTGTAATTATCAAAAATTCTTTAACCAAGAACTTAGAGTAAAGATCAATAAAAATTATAATAACTCGGACGTTTTCTACTTCCGGTGTCAACTACAGATGTGTTCTGAGTCTACAGAATCACAATTTAATATAAGAATCGGATACAGAATACTTATGGAGACGGAATATGTAAAAGATTCCTACCCTCAACATAAACAATTAGACACATAATAAAACGTATCGTACAGGATCTTTATGGGAAAAATTTTTTTTAGGAATTTACACTTTATATAAAGGTGATTAAACGGATTGTTTTGTGAAAGACAAGATAAGTCCACAACTCAAACCACGAGCTTACTATTGATAACTACCTTTTGTCTATTTTGAAGTCTATACCCTATGCCATTCATATCGCTTTTATGGAACATACTGGAGTCATTTCAGTAAAACATATTCATGTAACAACACACAAACAAGTCAAAATTACAATAGAATACTGACAATACCAAACAATCTGTGGCTGCAAGGACGTTGGTACTGTATTTTACACCATTGTCTTTTCTAAGTAAAAATAGTACGTCATAAAAGTTGTCTCCATACGACCCACAGTCCATATCCCCTTGTATAAACTCGTTTAAGAGTCCGATACCCTATATTTATCTTCACGAGGTTTTTGATACAAAAATTCTTTTTGTTCGTCATACAGATTTCATATGTACACTTAATTTTATATACTTACAGTCATGGTATCTCAGTGAACTAGACTATCAAATAATCAAATAAGATTTTCATACTAGATCAGGACTCGTGAACTGCGATGAAACGAGGGTCAGGACAGCAAATGTAAGTAATTTACGGTCAAGTCATAGGACAGTGTATCAAAAATTACCGTCAAAGAGTAGACTTGGTGCCTTTCAATAAACGTACTGATAAAGGAAATAAAAGGGTAGAAGACGTATTTTCTCTTCATGAAATAACATATGTAAACTATACATCTCTGGAGTTTCTCGGAAACGAATACACCGAATATTGATAGTGATAGTGATCTCTAATTTCGACTCTTTGTATAATTTGTCAAGCAATAATTAACTAATATCTTATTGGGACTTTGTTACGTTAAAAATACCTTCAACTGGTAAAAGGGTTCTGTTTTTCGATAAAAGGTCACACTTCTCACAGTAAAACAATGTAAAACTTTTAACCGAAATGTGAGACGAATCATCTTCTGCCGACCTAAGAACACAGCGGGAGACGTAGTTCAGAAAACACACAACAAAAGGACTTCAGATACTTCTCTTACCGGGGCGGGTAGTCTTGTTCTACGTCAAAGGGGGAGTCAGAGAGAGGAGTCCTTCGAAGGTATTCGGAGAATTGGAAGAGGTAGTCTCCCGTCTGTCTGACTTTTGGTGTCAGCGTCTTTTGATTGGTTAGATTAGTGTACCTGGTGTCGGAACATATTAAGTCACTTTGATACTCGGTACGGCACATCCCGGTGGGTTCTGTCTACCCAGTACCATCTCTCCAGACTGTTTTACACCAGGTGACCTCTTCCTTTACCTTCGGTGAAGTCATAAGAACGGAACTCTTGGGGTACTTGTCATACTTTTCCGTTTTTCTATTCTGTGACTTTATACTTGAGGGGTCCAGTCATCCACGGGTCATACGATGACCTACCGTAGTGGCTGAGTTACCTGTACTCGAACTTATTTGAGGCCCTCAACCACTCCCACCTGTCCCTCCGGACCGTACGACGTCAGGTACCTCAGCGTTTCTCAGCCTGTGTCGACTCGTTGACTTGACTTGACTTGACTACTTCTCTTATGTTGGAGTGTGTTTATCCATCAACCCCTTACCCCCCGGAGTACCCGGGAAGTCCTCAGAGCCCCTGAGGGTCCCCAGGTCCATAGGGTGACATTCGTGGTGATGGAATCCCGCTAATCCTGAATTAAGAAGTGACTTGGGATCAACTCTTTTGGGTTTTCCAAATTCTGCTGTTTGTCGCACAGAGATTTGATCATTTACTTTACCTTTTATGTCCCTTAAAATGACGGCGTACGGGGACCAGAAAAAAAAAGAAGGATTAGAACGTCAGAATCACAGAGTGGACAGTGGAAATTATCGGCAATGACTTCCTTCCATGGAACTTCTTATAAGTCAGAGAGTCTGACCTAAGAGTTCTTGCGGCTCGCTTAAAGACTTCCGACAGTACTCTGGATCCAAAGGAATAGAAAGGACACATGGTGTGTCAGTAGGGTTTTACGCTTTGGGATTTAGAGACGGAACGAGACAAGGTCTTAGTATATACCCTGAGACAAAAATACGAAGGAACAAAGGAGAAAGACGTCACGTCTAAATACGTATGTGGTAAAGAATCACAAAGGGGGTGGGGGTTGAGCATCGTAGAGCATTGAAAGTCCTAAATACAAAAGAGTTCGTTGCTCTGAAGTTTTGACGCATCTTTTCTCTTTTCATTTTATACGTTTGAGGGAAGAAAGGATCTCTAAAATTAATTACTAGAGATTGGTTTTCCTACTACGACACTTTCACGACGTGAGTTATACGGTCGTTTAAACCTTTTGAGTCGTCACCGGTGTCCTGACCTTTTCCAGTCAAAAGTAAGGTTAGGGTTTCTTTCCGTTACGGTTTCTTACGAGTTTGATGGCGAGTTAACGTGAGAGTAGAGTGCGATCATTTCATTACGAGTTTTAAGAGGTTCGGCCCGAAGTCGTGATGCACTTGACACTTTAAGGTCTACAAGTTCGACCAAAATCTTTTCCGTCTCCTTGGTCTCTAGTTTAACGGTTGTAGACGACCTAGTACCTTTTTCGTTCTCTCAAGGTTTTTTTGTAGATAAAGACGAGATAACTGATACGGTTTCGGAATCTGACACACCTAGTGTTATTTGACCTTTTAAGACTTTCTCTACCCTTATGGTCTGGTGGACTGGACGGAGAACTCTTTAGATATACGTCCAGTCCTTCGTTGTCAATTTTGACCTGTACTTTGTTGTCTGACCAAGGTTTATCCTTTTCCTCATGCAGTTCCGACAGATAACAGTCGGACGAATAACTTGAAGATACGTCTCATGTAGTACTCTTTGCGACCCGACTTTCTTCGTGTTCGACCTTAGTTCTAACAACCCTCTTTATAGGTATTGGAGTCTATACGTCTACTGTGGTGGGAATACCGTCTTTCACTTCTCCTTGATTTTTCGGGGAACTACTTTCACTTTCTCCTCTCACTTTTTCAACCGAATTTCGAGGTGTAAGTCCTTTGCTTCTAGTACCGTAGACCAGGGAAGTGAAGTACCCTTTATCTACCCCTTTGTCATCTTGTCACAGTCTGAAAAAACCCCCCGAGGTTTTAATGACGTCTACCACTGACGTCGGTACTTTAATTTTCTGCGAATGAGGAACCTTCTTTTCAATACTGGTTGGATCTGTCGCATAACTTTTCGTCTCTGTAATGAAACGGTTGTTTCCAGACAGATCAGTTGCGATACCAAAAAGGACACCAGTACATACCTATACTCTCAACCTGACACTTCTTTCGACTTGCGGTTTCTTAACTACGAAAACTTGACCACAACCTCTTCTGAGAACTCCCAGGGAACCTGACGTTCCTCTAGGTCGGTCAGGTAAGACTTCCTCTAGTCGGGACCCTAAAGAAACCTCCCCTACTACGACTTCGACTTTGAGGTCATGAAACCGGTGGAGTACGCTTCTCAACTGAGTGACCTTTTCTAAGACTAAGACCCTCCCTAACCTCCGCCCTCCTCTTCCCCTGTTGTCTCCTACTCTACCGACCTACCGTAGTGACTGAACTACCTGCACTCAGACTCACTTGAGGGACCACACGACGCTAAGTACCCCACCGTTTTTCAGTCTGTGCTGACTCGCTGACTTGACTTGACTTGACTTGGTTTTCCTTTAATAACAGATGAAGACATAACTATCAAAAAGAAGAAAAGGTCTTCACTAACAAAATGTCTTTGGTCAAAAGAAGGAATCGATTATTTTGTAAGAACACGTTGGGTTTAGGAAATGACATCACACTTGATTTGATGAATGAATAAGAAATTATACAAAAAGTATATAACACGGAGCGTATTTACGAAACAAACTTCAGTGAGATGTAATTACAGATGGAGGGTGGACACCAGAGGACAAAAAGAATGTACTATTACAATTTTCTTAGAATTCAGTCGTCAATGTAGGAGAATTCAGAAAAAAGTTTCATTTACAAGAATTTAAACAGTTTGGTAAGTTGTGGAGAAGAAAGGATCTAGAAACGTTGGAAATAAAAAGAAGAGTCTTAGAATTCAAAGATATACTTTAAGGGAAATTTTTGGATCTTAATTTATCAGGGTCAACTGAAAAAGAGGTAGGAACGACAACTGTGACGACGACGACGACGATTCAGTAAAGTCAGCACAAGCTGATACGCTGGGGTATCCGCCGTCGGGTGGTCCGAGGGGGCAGGGACCCTAAGAGGTCCACTCTTGTGGTCTCACCCAACGGCAAAGGAAGTTACGTACTTTGACTTCTCACATTCACTTCAGCGAGTCAGCACAGGCTGAGAATCGTTGGGGTACCTGACGTCTGGTGGTCCGAGGAGGCAGGTACCTTAAAAGGTTCGTTCTCATGACCTCACCCCACGGTAACCGACAACTGTGATTCTGTCGGATTTTTAATGACAATAAGAACAATTAGAACGGTAGTAGGTTTGGTCTTCAGATGAGAACGTACATTTGAAGTCTTAGAAAAAGGAACTATTGTCGTCAGGAACTAGTGTCCAGATCTAAAAATTCAACTCATTTCATGGACTCTAAGGTACAAACCCGGGACCTGTCGAGTCAACCGATGAATCTTTAGGAAAAAAGAAAAACCGACAGTCGACACAAGGTACATCGATCTCAACAATCTATTTACTGATTGTTACTTTGATTTTCCATAATGACGATCATAACTAAGAGTGTTTACAATTAAAAGATTGAAATAACCGACAAACCCTAGTAAGTTCTACTGTGTAAACTCACAGACGATATTTATTTGAAGTGATAAGACTTGACCCGATAGGCTGTTCCTCTAGATTCCTCCTTTTTTCTATTCGTACACTTATCATACAAGTAAAATAGATTAGTTATCATAATCTGGGTTTACTAGTGTACTTCAACAAAAACCTAAACACTCCCCCTTTCCGATTCATATCCGAGACCACCTGTTCGAAGGATCGAAACACTCTTCTAATACCTCGAACCTGACCAGGAGTCTCCCTTATCTATCACCCCTTCATCTTCTCTTTTTAAAAGTCTGTTTCTCAATTTTGTCTCCGTGTCTTCGTCCTTATAAGTCTTATACCTATCTTATGGTCATCCTTTTTTTACCGACATACTTATTCTGAAAATAACTTTTTATTATATTTTAAGATCTCTTTGTTTATCTTTAGTCTACGGGTTCTCCAATCCTAAATGTAAGTCCCATTCCTAAAAACTTGCGATCGAACTACGTACATCTCAACATATAATTACCTCCATTGTCTTCTCCTCCTCGTCAATTTAATGGTTTGTCCAGTGATGTTTTTAACAATAGTTGTCTTTCCGTGTATCTCTTCGGTTAAACCCCCTTAGAAATATAGGAACCGACGAAAATCCTCAGGGAAAGACGTTTATTACGACATAGAACAATTCAAAGTTTGAAGATTTTAGAGAAATTCGGTGGTAGAATATCACTTCTCCTACTTTTTGTAGATATATAGTATTTAACTAAAAGAAAAGTGAATTTTGTCATAGTCAACTAGTGTCAAACCTGTCCAAATATAATTTCACAAAAAATTTCTGATCTAATCAAACGGAATTATACTAGTTCTATTAATTGGTAACCCGATCGAAAGACGTCAATCAACAAATCATCCGGTCTCATACCTTATAACAAGGATGTTTAGTCCAGAGTTCTTTGAACACTTATGACTAGAAACGAATAATGTCTCATTAGTATCTAAAATTCTACATATCGACGCAAGTATTGTTAGTGAACCTTACAACAGTAAAAAACGAACTTAAAAACAAACTAAAACATTAATACCGTTCTAGGTCTAGGTCACCTAAATCATATTTCACTACGTATTATATGTAATAAAGGTATAACGTTGTACAAACAAGAAACATTTTGTTAAATCCTCCTTACCTTTACTATATGTCTATACACGACTAGAGTATTCTCAATAAGACATACTGGACATCGTTACATGTCAATTGGGAACTTGTCACACCCCAATCCCAACGGTTGGGAGGCATCAGTTTTTAGACCTATATATCAACCGGGAAGAAGAGGTACCAAGAAGGATAGGGACCAAGAAGGTACAGGCACCTAAGTTGGTTGGAGTCTGATAAAAGGTAACTTTTTCAAGGTGTATTTTCACCCGGGTGTCTCAAGTTTTGGTACAACAAGTTTCCAGTTGATATAAGTAAAATTAAGTAGGGTGTCTTCTAGGGTGGTTCTAGCTAAATTTCTTGAAAATGCAAACGAGAAACATATCTGAACCCTCTATCTTCTCGAGATTTGCACTAAAAGCATAACTTGTGTATTTTATGAATGGAAAAAACATAACAAATGGTGCATTAGGAAGGAACCATATATAGTAAGTGTCACTTCATTTAGACAATTTTTAGATCAGGAATCAAAAGGGTACGAGTCGTCAATTTCTCGGTTAAGGGTATTCTGACCGGAAAACTTGAACCTAAACTCTCTTAAAAAAAATTCGACACAGGGTTATTTAAAATATTTTTATTAATATTCATCAAAGTATGAAGGTCGATCATAGATCACAAAATTGGAGTTTGAGACACTTTACTCAACCGAGAAAAATGTCGGGAAAATACACTACCGAAAGAGTCATAGATTAAATAGCGTTCTGTATCACGGTCTTAAAGAAAATTCAATGGTTTTCTTCCAGAGTAAGAAATCAAAGGTGACCCTCCTCAAGAAACAATGACTTAGAATCATACAATCCTGGATGACTACAGGTGAGTAAATCCACCTGTAGTCATACCTACACTGTAGTCCTACCTCACTATTAGCACACCACGTAAACGGACTCTGTAATCTTAAGTAAGAAAGTGAGTCGTCCGAAAGAGATCCGGGACCCTCCTATCATTCTTGGTGTCATTGTCGTGGACTCATAATGACGATTTTGTCCCGTCTTGGACTCGACAGGCACACGTAAGACTCCCACTCTACCTGACTTATAAATGCGACCTTCTAGTCTTGAGTCTTACGTTCCTCAATGATCTAAAAATTAATTTTTTAACACTTTTGTCCGAAACAACACATGAATTAAATGTACGGTAAAAAAAGAGTTTCAAACTTTACTAATTTTTACTTCAATGAAAGCTATTCTTGACGGAGTTAAAATTTGAGTCCGTTTTCCGTATAGGGTGTGGTCGGAAAGAATTTTTCGTCTTGTGATCACGGTGATCATCTTCTCTCTTTAATTGATCATAGAGACTTCAGACAAAAGTTTTCACCCATAATTCTACTGAAAATACGGGAGGACGGAAAACTGTTCGTAATATATAGTTTATGTCTCTTTTAACTAATTCACATCTCTTTTCTTAAAGTATTTAAGTCTTGGCAAAAGACAAAAAGTATTATTTTACTAACGAGTTTCTTAAGGTAGACTAGCGACAACTTTCGAGTGACGTCAAATACTATATTGACTATTTTAGACGTAGGAACCGGAAGGTTGTTGGAAATGTGGTCGTCTACCACCCGCATTTCTACAGTAAGTAGTAAATAAATGTTACCTGAAATAAATAAGATCACAGTTGTCGACGGGGTCCCTCACCCAATAACTTAAGTTTACACTCCGAGACCCAATAAACGAAGGAAAGTTTAAACAGAAGTCTCGAATCAACGATCCTCAGGTAAGACACAAGATTATTACTAAGTACATAACACTTCGGTAAGTCATTTAACCCAACAGTCCCTAACGGTTTTTTCCAAAGCTCCAGAACAAAACCCCCCACCCCCCACACCTAACGTACACGCAGAGCAACTGAACTCGTCATCACCATACTACACTGAAAAAGGATTCTGACCACTTCAATCCTAAAGAAGAAAAGGAAACACATGAGAGAGGGACAGGTATATAAGGTGTATACTTATTATTCTTTAGCATCTCCTGACGAATAATTTCCGTTGAGAGTTGGAAAAGAAGAGAGGAGTGTCCGCCCCGTTCTCAGGAAGGCAAGGTAGTGTTCCAGTATAATGTCTCCTCGTCGTCCCCGAAACGATCACATACTATAATGTTCCACTCTTGAACGTCTAACAAAGCGAGTCCAGTTACGTCTCTTAAAAAGACTCATAGTCATCATTTTCATATTGAAACGGAAAAACAGGACTGACGAACTGAAATTTTGGACACATAGAACTTAATTTAAATTTAAAGGATGTCTTTAGACATTGAATCAAAGAGAGAATATATTTATTCGTAAGGTTCAACTAGTCAAACCATTACTGTAAATATGTAACCTTAAAGGACTTCACTCCAATGTAAATTAAGGATTTGACTTGATTTCAGTAACTCGGTACTGAGGTCTATGACATGAATTTTAGACAAAGAACAAAGTAGTAACGTATACCGATTTTTATTAGAAATTACCTTACATATGACAAGTGACATATCGTGATCCCTTTTATGAAACTTTTATCAGTAGTTTAATAGTAAATACAAATCCTCTCTGTGTAAGTTGGTGAACTGTTGGACCAATCTTCTACGGGCAGTCGTAAGGTTAAGGTTGTACCAGTAATACGAATAACCTTTATTTTCCATTTTTCTGATATAGAAATTTAGAAATAACGTATTACCACTTCTACCTATCGACAAATACACCATTGACAATTTCACGGACAGAACATGTAACAGGTCTTATATTCATTAACTAAAGAATTTACTACTCTAAAAATCTTATATTCTCCAAAGAAAACCAAAAATTTTATGTCTAGTATTCGAAATAACCTTAAATAATAATAAACTTTATCAAAAAGAACCTTCCACATAAAATTTCTTATAAAAACACCTCAAAATAGACTAACTTTCACTTTCACTTAAGTGAGTCAGCATGGCTGAGACGTTGTGGTACCTGACATCGGAAGATCCGAGGAGGCAGGTACCCTAAAAGTCTGTTCTTATGACCTCATCCAACGGTAAAGGAAGAGGTCCTCTAGAAGGTCTGGGTCCTTAACTTGGGCCCAGAGGACGTAACATCCGTCTACGAAATGGTAGACTCGGTGGTCTAGACTATTCATTAAATTTTATTTTGGGTGACTAAACAAACCACCGATTCAAGTCATAATAGGTCTCATGAACCGTTATCTTTATTCCTAGACACATCTTGAGTCTTTTTGTAAAAAAGGGAAAAAGTTACTAAATTATTATACATAATATACTCAATTACGTTATGTACCTAATTAGTCCACATAAAGATGAACTTCCGACTTCGTGAAAATAATTATTATAACGAATTATCTATGGTACAAATCATGAAAATTCGGATGGAGATCCTGAATGTATAATCACAGTAGAATTATAACAAAAATGTTAGAATAAAATGAAATATAGAGATCCATAACAATTAATGTTACTTACAGGAACACAAATACAAAAATTACTATCATATTATGTAGTCTTTTGTCAAAGAACTGGTATCAAAGATATTTGAAATTTCTCACATCCTTTAAAAAGTGATTAAATCATCTTTTAATGTCACCATTGTTAATTTTGATCATAAAAATTTAACGATCTATGTCTTAAGTAAGTAAGAAGTCCAAATATTTTATCACAATTTTCTATTATAAAAATCTTTACATTTTCGTACTGACAATGTACCATTACTTGGGTTGTTTCGAAAATAAATAAAGTAGGTAATTACTCCCTTGGTCATTCTATTATGTCAACCAAGTTTTCTCTTGAGTTTTATGGTGTGCAACTATTAGTTTATTCCTTACGACTTCACTTAAATGTCTACCTATGTTTTGACTTGTTTTAAGTGTCTGACTATCGACATAAGGTGGTCCCGAGTCGAACGTAAAGGTACCTGTTCTTAATGAACATAATCATAGACAAAAAGTATTCAATCAAAGAGAAATCATATAGATGTTAGGAACTCTTGAACTCCCAACGTCAATTTCGTCACGAATCTCCCTCTAATATTGTGTTTTGTGAAAATAATCCCTTCTTAAAGTTTAGTCATTGGATTTGGAATGTAATTCTAATTTTGATCTTTCCATTCTCGTTAAATTTGGATTCCATTTGTTTTTATTTATTCCGCCAATTATTTTTCTTTTGGTCATTTTGATTTTCGGTCGAGAACTCTTCTGACTCTTTTCTTCTGTATGTAATAGTTATAACCCTTATTTTCTCATAGTAGTGGTGTCTAGGAAATCTATAATTTCCCTATCATCTCTCATCACATTTGTTTACCTAACCCCTCTACAACCAATTTCCTCACGTCTGAACATCAATCTTATACTCATTCAAGACCCACGGAGTACATGTCGTAACACTAATATCAATTGTCATGACGTGACACATGGTCCACGACACTTTCCTAGAATTTGTAACAATGGTATTTTATTTTACTGTGTACTACACTACCTTCACAATCGGCTACGATGTCACCATCAGTATAACACAATATATTTACGAAGTTCAGTTGTGTAACATAGGGAATTTGAATGTCACAATATACAGTTGACACAGAGTTTTTTATTCATTAGGGATTTGTTAAAATTTTTATATATAAAAAGTGTCGACAAACTAAAGGGTCAAGATTTGACATCAATGGTATCAGAAACATTTGAAGGAGATAATCTACTGACGAAAGAATAGACATCTTAGAAAAATCAGGTTTTTTATTTATTTACCTCTCTCTATGGTACAAGTACCTAACCTTTTATTTATAAAAATTCTACAGTCGAAAAGGGTTTAACTAGACGTCTAAGTAACATTAGGGTTAGTTTTACGAAGTCGGAAAAAATTCGTCCATCTTTAACTGTTCGACTAAAATTTTAAAAAAATTTTTGCACTTCCAGTATCTTATCGATTATAATCTCCTAAACGACCAAAGTCATTTCACTGAAGTTCTAAATAACATTTTGATGACATTAAGACTATAACCGTATCTATCTGTATCTACTCACTTTGTCTCACTCCTTAGTCTTCAGTTAGATATGTATATATCAAACAAAAAACTATTTCTACGGTACCAAGTCATCCTCTTCTCCATTAGAAAAGAAGTTTACCTCGACCTTGTTAACTTATCGGTACACGTTTTCTAATTGGAACTAGGAATGGAGTGTGGTATATGTTTTTAATTGACCTTTAACTAATATCTGGAGTTACATTCTCGATTTCTATAAAAAAATTTTTGAGATCTTCTTTCGTATAATTTAAAATCCCTAAGACTAAAACAGTTTGTAATGAATGTATCTCTTACTAGTTGAATTGTTCATAACCGTTCCTAAATCTCCTTTAACTTTGAGAGTATGACGACCACCCCTATATTTTAGTATGTCACTAAAACGTTTTGTTAAATCCTCAAAGAAATCTTTTATTTGTGTGTAAACGATATGGTGAATCGGTAAAGTGAGGATTCATAAATGGGCTCTTTTTTCTCCTATTTCCTCTGTACAATACAACAAGGTAAATACATTTTGGGATCGTTTACGTCTGACAAGAAATTATCGTCTTTCGCCTAGTAATCAACGGATCCCGTGTCCCCTTCCTTGTCCACTTAATGTCACCCCTTACCACCGAAGTGTCCCATATGTGTATAGTTTGAGTAGTTCAAAAGATAATTTACATAAAAAAATTACAATATAACGATATTTCGACAAAAATTTTTTCATTATATTGTTCATTTATAATATGACTCATCTAATTTAAAAAAATCACAATAAAATTAACTCCAAACGACAATCCTCTTGTATGTTAACAGGGAGGTATAGGTACCCCCTAACTAAGACAGTAAGGGGAGTCTATAGTTTTAAGAAAATTCTAATTCCGATAACCTCCCTTCGAAACCAGAAACATAAGTCATTATACCTTCATAAATATGATGGTATACACACTTTATTATTCTCCTCTTATAAACTCCTTATTTCTTTTAAAAGTGTGAAAAGAGAAGGGTCACAAAAGGAACACAGATTTTGCTCTGACCCGTCGAACAACAAGTCAGTGATTCAGGACAGACTGAGAAAACGCTGGGGTACCTAATATCGGGTGGTCCGAGGAGACAGGTACCCTAAACGGTCCGTTCTTATGACCTCACCCAACGAGAAAGGAAGAGGTCCCCTAGAAGGGTTGGGTCCCTCGCTTGGGACGTAACCGTCCGGTCGAAAAATGGTGACTCGGTGACCCCTTCGGTGAATCCACCGAATTTAAACCAACGACGGACATTCAAGTCAACACTTTTCTTTCTCGTTTTATATCACATATGGTTTGTACAAAGATTACTAACATCTTCCCATCAAGAAATCCTATGTGATCGATACCTTTCTGTAAAATCCCTTCTTTGATTCTTTTTTTTCATACTGTAAGTTTCTCACTTACCGTTACTTGTCTCTATTTACCCTAATAGTAGTCTATTCCCCTTAACCCCACTTGGACCTCTGTTCTCTCATTCGGCAAAAACTCAATCCACTTAATTCGACATCCCTCGGTCACCTTGGTAAACTCTTTCCATCACTCGATCAGTCTTACTGTCTACTGTATCTATAAAGAATTGACACCGTAACCCTTAACTAATATGTCCTTTAATCTATCGTCTCAGATGTTTCTACTTTCAAAAATTATCAATTTCCTAATCTTATGGGATTTGTTCTTTCGTATTCAATTCTTTTACCAAATCCTTTCTTTCTATGAATTCATCATTTTCACTAAACTCACCCTAATTACCCCACTTTTGAGTTTCTGTTATTATACTAAAATACGGACCTTTTGACTTCTTTACGTACGATTTTGTCTTCTTGACTCGTGACTTCACGGTGAAAGAAAACAAGTTTGTTGGGGAATATACATGTGTAGGAATTGGGAGACGATTATATTGTAAACGTTTACATCTGTAGTAGTCTCTATGACCATCCCTTTTGAACACTCATTGAACTTTATAGGGGTTTATTCCCTAATAAATTTATTTTGTACCGTATGTGTTTGTAAGTCTTTGCATTCTAGTACCGTAGACCAGGGTAGTGAAGTACCTTTTATCTACCCCTTTGTCACCGACTGATAAAAAGACCCGAGGTTTTAGTGACGTCTATCACTAACGTCGGTACTTTAATTTTCTGCGAATGAGGAACCTTCTTTTCCATACTGGTTGGAGATGTCGTATAATTTTTTGTCTCTGTAATGAAACAGTTGTTTCCAGGTCGATCAGTTCCGATACCAAAAAGGTCACCAGTACATACCTACAGTCTCAACCTGATATTTCTTTCGACTCACGATTTCTTAACTACGAAAACTTGACACCACAACCTTTTCTGAGAACTTTCAGGGAACCTGACGTTCCGCTAGGTTGGTCAGGTAGGATTTCCTCTAGTCAGGACTCACAAGTAACCTTCCTGACTACAACTTCCACCTTGAGGTCATGAAACCGGTGGACTACGATTCTCGACTGAGTAACCTTTTCTGGGACTACGACCCTTTCTAACTCCCATCCTCTTCCCCTGCTGTCTCCTACTCTACCAACCTACCGTAGTGACTAAATTACCTGTACCCACACCCACCTGAGGCCCTCAACCACTACCTGTCCCTCCGGACCGTACGACGCCAAGTACCCTAACGTTTCTCAACCTGTGCTGACTCGTTGACTTGACTTGACTATGTGTATTTTACCCTACTTCCCGTCACTTCCCTTTCATAAAAGAACTTCTAAAACACATTGAATTCCGATTAAAGTCTATTGTTTTCAGAATTCTTACTAACAGTCTTTTCCCTCGACTGTCATCGTGTGACGGTATAGTAACAACTCCCACATGGGGTTGGCAATAAAAAACAAGGACGATCTTATATTCGAGGTACTCCACCGGTCCCATCCACCCCCGCTCCACAAAATACAGACTAAACTACTCACCAGACAGGGGTCGAGGACAACCTATCTAACAGAAGTAGGTCAATGCGTCTGACTTAAATTAAAAAAAAAAATTGTTATTTTGTATGAACTACTTCTCTGTCGATGAAAAATGGGGATGGAATTGATTATGTTAAGGTCATACTATTTTTACTTATGACATGAAGATAGGTTTGAAAGATTTAATCTGAAGATAAAAAAAGAGAGAGAAGAAAATAATTGTCAAAATAACCCTTAATTTGGTTGATCCTACTTATTATTAATTACAAAGTCATCATGAAACTTAAAATAGTCAGTTGAAGGACATCAGAGACTCCTAACACACTGAATAAAATTTAGTACAAGTCTGAGACTCAGACCGACGTCCTACTCCTCGGATCACTTGATACAACTCATTCTATCAAGGAAGAAAGCCTTGGACGACATGAGTTTCCACCCTAAACTCCGAACTACAAGGGAAACTCAAAGAGACCCAAATCGTAAGATCCTGAGATTGAATCTTAGAAAGAAACGAACCTAACAATCAAGAAACTTCGAGTCGTCACACATGAAACTGAGAGCATTATGCGTCCTATTACGTCAACTACTAATACACACTTTTTAATTAACCTTCTTACCAGTCGTGTTGAAACTTAGATTAACATGACACAACCAACTATTGACTCGGGAAAGAAAGGGTACAAGTCACTAAATCTTAGATCTTCTCTTCAATTTTTCCTTCTTCCACTTCGAAAACGTGCTCTTGTGCCTGAATAGAAGTACCTTTGAAGACGATTCTGACGAAGATTACATCTTCTCCATTTATTTTCCGGAAAATTTTTACAAATAGTAAGATGTATTATCGTTAGTAAACAATTAGTAAACAACCAATATGGGGTATTCGAAAAATCTGTGTCTATCAACAACTTTCATCTTTTAAAGAAAGGAAACTTTATGGAACATTGTAAGTACAATATAATCTAAGAATTTAATATAAGACTGCGAAGAGAACTTCAGTCTTACTAAATTGCCTAGAAACATATATGAAAGGGATTTTAGAAAAAATTACACCGACTTCTGCCTTTTTTTTCTTGTCATTACTTTAAACCTTCACAAAGTTCTGTGATTTGTAAACATCGACAAACGTAGGTGAAGACGAATTTATCTCCTTCATAATAACGATACATTGTAATATGTGTTGTACCGGTATAAATTATTTATTTAAACACCATAGAGTTAATAAAGACAACAGTTGGACTTGACACCTTCAAAAGACTTGTGTGGTATAAAAGGACACGAAACATATACACCCTATACCATAAATAAATGATGTGTACGTCCTCATCCGTCAATTAGGAGAGATTTTCCTCTTTACTCTGGATTCTTTTATACATCAAACGTGTCGCATTACGACGTCAAAGACGGAAGACCCATTTTTAAAATTTTCGTCGACGTCTTTCCCTAAGACGTTACTAACCTCTTCGTGCACGAAATTCCTATCCCCAGGATCCGGTGTCGATCGGGACACGGAAGGTGTATCATTTGTCACTTATGTATAAATAATTCTTATTATGAGCAGATTAATGGACAACTTGGGTCTTCAACTGATATCATCAAGTCGTCGTAACCATAAAAGTGACTTCTTAAGAATCCATTCTATAGGACGAGTAGAGGTGAATTACTCCACGAGACACTAACAGGAATTATACAAAGAATGTCCAAGGTTGACTACGAAATTGGACACAATGGTTAATTAACGTTGAACTTCTGTATACTTTTACAAAATGAAATGTGTCGTTTGGGTCTCTCTTTAGGTAAGACAGAAGAACAAATTGAATTTTATCTTTCGACGGACAAAGTCACTATGTAAGAAAAGGATCTCCACAACCTAAACTTTGCCCTCCCCGATCACACGACACCACCAAAGTTCTACATACTTTGTATAGGAATAACTAATAATTGTCACCTAAAAGAACAACTAAAACTCTTGGAATTTTGGTCTTGATAGACATAAAATACTTTCTCGACAGGATACTTCAGTTTACTGTTCTGTCGGTGACGGCCTTTCATTAAGACTTAAAGATCAAAATTGAGACTTCGGAAACACAGGTAAAAGAATAAAAATTGTTCAGTGTTATCCATAAATAAATATTCATCTTTTAATGATAACAGTAAACTGACTTGTAAATTTACTTCATATAAAGTAATTACAAAACCGTCGTAATAATATTTTTAAGACATAGACGTCAATTATTACTTCTATTAACAAATTTAAACTAGTCCCGTCCTTAAAAGGTGTCAGAACTCTCTTGTCGTGAAAAGAATTAGTACATTTAATTAAACGGAGAGTCTTCGGTTCCTATAATTCTCTATTAGAAAAATTTAAGGTAAAAATTTCCTAAGTATCTATTCGTGACGTATTATATTGTACACTCTAGAATGGATTTTCGATTTTTACAAAGTACTATTTTATTCTTCTACCTTCAGGTAAGACACTAGGTTTCCTTTAGTAAACTTGTACTTTTATTATTGGTTTCCTGAGGACGTAGACCCTTGTACCTCATCTGACTGAAAGGTGGATGAAAAGGACGACTCATGTTGATTTTTGAGACTCGTAATATACATTTTGTCAATATTCTTCTGTCTTTCCACCGTCCTTCCGCCGGTTGGTCGATCTCTGGGACCCTAGACTCCTTACTACGTAGTCCCCAAGGGAACCGAATAAAAATAAGGGAACCGAGTATATGGAGTCCAACCCAAGCTCTCATTCACCGTTAGGTCTTTCAACACCACAAGAAGACAAAACAAGGAAGGTCTTCTATATTCATGTACCGTATTTCCGTACTTTTATTTCCGTATGTCGAGTTTTTCCTTCCTTATTCAACAAATATAAACACCTACTATACTAATAGAGACATCTTTAGGGTTCTTATTAAACAACAAGTCAGAGAGTCAGCACAGGTTAAGAAACACTGGGGGACCTGACGTCGTGCGGTCGGAGGGAACAGGACGTCGTGCGGTCCGAGGGAACAGGAAGTGATAGAGGGACTTAAACGAGTTTGAGTCCAGGCAACTAAGTAACTACGGTAGGTTGATAGAGTAGGAATAGGGGAAGAGGACGGAAGTCAGAAAGAGTCGGAGTCCCAGAAAAGGTCACTCAACTGAGAAGCGTAGTTCACCGTTTTCATAACCTCGAAGTCGAAGTCGAAGTCGTAGTCAGGAAGGTTACTTTTAAGTTCCAACTAAAGGAAATCCTAACCGACCAAACTAGAGAAACGACAGGTTCCCTGAGAGTTGTCAGAAGAGGTCGTGTCGTCAAGTTTTAGTAGTTAAGAAACCGTGAGTCGTAAGAAATACCAGGTTAAGAAGGTATCACGTATTGATGACCCTTTTGATATCGAAGTGATACGTTTGGAAACAACCGTCTTACAACAGAGACGAAAAATTACACGACAGACCCAAATAGTATCGAAAAGAGGGTTTTTCGTTCGTAGAAAATTAAAATATCGACGTCAGTGGTAGGTGTCACTAAAATCTCGGGTTCTTTTATTTCAGGTAGTAACAAAGGGGTAGACAAACGGTACTTCACTACCCTGGACTACGGTACTAGAAACAAAAAACTTACAACGTAAAATTCGGTCGAAAAAGTGAAAGGAGAAAGTGGAAGGAGTTCTCCGAGAAACCAAGGAGAAACGAAAGACGGTAATCTCACCATAGTAGACATATAGACTCCACCAACTATAAAGAGGACCGTCGGAACTAAGATCGAACACTAAGTAGGTCGGACCGTAAAACGTACTACATGAGACGTACATTCAATTTATTCGTCCCACTGTCACACGTCGGAACTATATAAGGAAAGGGTTAAAATTTGGACAGGTAACAAGGTACAGACCAAGATTGACAACAAAGAACTGGACGTATGTCCAAAGAGTCCTTCGTCCATTCCACCAGACCATAAGGATAGAGAAATGTTCAAAAGGTGTCAGGCTCCGAAATCTTATCAGTCACTTCGTCTTCATGTACAAACAGACATTAAGGAACGAAAGAGACTAGGTTGTCTACAACCGTTAAACTAGAGACCATCGAGACCAAGGAGACGAAAAAGATTTAGGTCGAACATGTAGACCTTCAAGAGCCAAGTACATGACAACTTCAGATCGAACTTCCTAACAATCGTAATGGAACGATCGTACACTTTACTTATGTGAACACACCATCAAACTTGTAAGAAACTGTAACGGGAAGAAACCCTAACCTTACTTTTGATTGGAAAAGGTCAGGAGACCGGTTCCCTACATGTTTTATTTGATCTCGATTATTCAATCACGTCGTTCAAGTATCATATGTTCCGTATAAAATTTTAGATGACATAAATATATATAGATGTCACTTGTGGTTTTAAATTTTATGTCACAGTAGATATTAGTGTGTTTTTCCCCTGAAGTACCTTTGTGTTACCTATTCTTAGGTGGACGGTCACGTCCCCTGTGCCCAAACTAGGGACCAGACCCTTCTAACGTAAACGGTACCCCGTTAATTCAGACACATCACTCGGACACAAGGTCTCGGGCTCTCGACGTCGACGGCTTCGGGACCCGGATCTGAGACTCGAGGCGACGCGCCCTTCGGTGACGTCCCTCGTCGGACGCGTGGTGTGAGGCAAAGGAGTAACAAAAGGTCTCGATCGAAGGGTCAGACTGAAGTCGGTGTGTCGGCCCCAGAACGACCTGGAGGATCAACGGAGTGGATTGTTTTGAAAAAAGAAGGATTACAATTGTCAGGGACCCCCCATACACTATGAAGGCTGGTGAGTGAGAAGATATTGGACAGAAAAGAGAATCGAGCACTATAGTATTAGAAAAATAGACACGGAAGGTCTGAGGAAATGACAGAATGTAAAGGTACAACTTTAATAGTGGACTTGGGTCCTTATGGGAAGAACCTGACACACAGGTCGAGATGACGACGACGGGGAGGAGAGGAGATCAGACGCTTCAGGGGAAAGGACACAGGGTCTCGTGGGGGAAGGGACGGAGAAGTGTGAGTCAATGATACACAACGAGAGGTGTACACATAGTGATAAAGACGGATAATTAGACTCATAGAGAGGTGTGAGAGGAGAAGATACTAACGAAGGATTGACCTGAGGGGTAGAAGTAAAAAGTCAGGAGGTGTGAGAACGGATATTGTGGAAAGATTTTTTCCTTTTAACTTACAGTGAGAGGTCGAAATAATTTTGGGAGGTCACCAAGGGGTGGTGAAGTCTTAGTTTGAGGAACCGAACCTTCTGTCCGGGAAATAAACGGTCAGGAGGGGAGGAGTGAGAAGAATAATTTGACCCTCACGTAAGTGTCTTTCAAAAGAACCGTGAACTTTAGGGGGGAAAGGTTGGACTCGGAGGTTCCTACAGTAGCTCAGAGGAAGGAGGTGTACCTTACGGCACTGTGCCCTGTCCGTGTTTGTCGGGCGGGGGAGGTGGCAGTGGGCGGTAGGTGTCAGGGGACTACACGAACGAAGAGCCACGAATGAGTAAGGACGCAGGAAGACCGGCACCGAAGTAGAAGTGTGAGAGTCCTGAGGCAGTGCTGAGAACAAAAAGTACAACCGAGTTGATTCCTGACTTCAGGAACTTTTGGATCTGGTAGAAACATAGAACCGTAGATGTTTATAGATCGTGGTAAAAAAGGGGTGTGTCATCCATTTACACACCTACCAATTCATAAAGGAATTAAAGAAATCGGGAAGAGGGGAGCGACGTCAGAAATCAGTTGAAGACGAAACCAGGGCGAACAATTGGACATCCACCTTAAGACAGGTTTTGGAAGAAACGGGATTCACAAGATTTTGGACACTCTAAGAACTTTTGTGACTATTATCTGACCGAAGAGGAAACTACCCCTCGAGGGAGACCATCGAAGGACCTCAGAAACACCAAACTTTCCCAAAAAGTCTGGGTCCTTATTGACGGAGTTTCTAATGCCGTCCGCTCTCTTTTATGGGGAAGGGTCTTCGTCGTCCGGTTGAAAGACTTCTACAGGTTTACGAGATCTTCACTATATAAACGAAGATATTAAGGATGGAACAAAAAAAGAAACATAAAGGAGAGATGTAATTGTAAAGAAAAAGAGTCTCAACATTAATGGTTTTGAACTGTAATAACGGAAGGGAGATCCCGGGTTTCCACTGACACCACAGTCACTTTATAATAAACAGTTTGACAACAGTGACACAGTCTATAAGAAGGGTCAGAGAATCGGTAAACTACCCACCAAAGGGGGATATAAGTAGTCAAAACGAATTTCAATTCTAACCTTTAAACACCCTTTGGTCCTTTTTATGTATTTACACTTTTTTTAACGCCGTTTTCAAATCATTAATTTTTATAGAATTTGATAACTTTTTAGTCCCGACTTTTAAGGACTAAATCGACGATTTCATGATTTCTATTCTCGGTTCTACTATTGACTTTTATGTCGTACGATTGGGTCTCTGTCCAGCATCATTAGACGGTCCGGTAGATTGGACTTCCTAGTCACCTAAAGACACAGAACCCCCCTTCGCGCACTGCCATTCTGGAGTCATTGGTTCTTCTGGTCAAAGTTCCGGAGAACAATTATGACCACAGGCGAGGACCAGGAACCTCTAGACGTCTGACTTAAGGTTTACTCTACTGTGGAAGGAACGGAACCCGACACAACATTCACCATCTTGTCCACAAAACATCTCGACCTTACACCCACATTTGACTCCCCAAACGACTGGGGAATCGGGACATGAGTCACAGCACTTAAGGTGTCCCGGCAAGTCAAGTGAAGACCTGACGTCGTGTGGTCCGAAGGGACAGGTAGTGGTTGAGGGTCTCGAATGAGTTTGAGTACAGGTAACTCAGTCACTACGGTAGACTGGTAGAGTAGGAGAGAACAGGAGAAGAGGAGGACGGAAGTCAGAAAGGGTCATAGGTCCAGAAAAGGTCATTCAGTCAATAAGTGTAGTCCACCGGTTTCATAACCTCAAAGTCGAAGTCGTAGTCAGGAAGGTTACTTATAAGTCCTGACTAAAGGAAATCCTAACTGACCAAACTAGAGGAACGACAGGTTCCCTGAGAGTTCTCAGAAGAGGTTGTGGTGTCAAGTTTTCGTAGTTAAGAAACCACGAGTCGAAAGAAATACCAGGTTGAGAGTGTAGGTATGTACTGATGACCTTTTTGGTATCGAAACTGATCTACCTGGAAACAACCGTTTTATCACAGAAACGAAAAAGTATACGACAGATCCAACCAGTATCGAAAAGAAGGTTCCTCGTTTACAGAAAATTAAAGTACCGACGTTAGTGGTAGACGTCACTAAAACCTCGGGGGTTTTATTTCAGAGAGTGACAAAGGTAACAAAGACGTAGATAAACGGTACTACACTACCCTGATCTACGGTACTAGAATCAAAAGACTTATAACGCGAAATTCGGTTGAAAAGGTGAGAGGAGAAAGTAAAAGTAGTTCTCCGAGAAATCAGGAAGAGGTGAAGACGGTATTCCCACCACAGTAGACATATAGACTCCAATAACTATCAAGAGGGTCGTCAGAACTAAGGTCGAACACGAAGTAGGTCGGACCGTAAAGCTTACTACACGAGAGGTGTCCCGAAAAGTGACATTTAGACTGGACTGGAATCGTTCAAAGGTCGTAGGGAGATCCCCCCTAAATCACATTATTTACAAATGACGAGGGAAGGTTTCTAATCTTCCAAAGAGGAGAAAGGGGGTGGGAGTGGGGATGAGATGAGGGGTGGGGGACAAACCGGTAGTAGGATCCCTTGAAGTCCTTACTAGTCTTGGTCTGATTGAAAAGTTTCAATGTAGGTAAAAGAGACGAAGATTTGGTCCCTTCGATCTGTAAAGACTTCTGTCAGTACGACGACACACGTACAGTGTGTGAATTTGTGAGTGTACTGAGATATCTAGTGGTCGAGAGTTCCGAAGGGGTAGTCGCCGTCTCAAGGTACACAGACTTTATTTGAAATGTAAGGAAGGAATTTTGGACTTAGTGCTGTATGGGAAGGTAGAGTCAGTGAATTCGGTTTTTACCTCAGTAGGAATTTGTAGAATAGTAGAATAGGGACAAGAAATAGTTCAGGACAATTAAAGAGGTATCCTCTATGATTCAAACAAGAAACGAAAGATAAGACCACCGGCGACAATGTTTAACAGTCCGGAAATGGAGAATGGAACTAATAACAGGATTTGAGGAATGACCGGAAGGACAGTGGTCGGAACGGAGGAGAATTGAGGAGGAGATTCGATGGGAGACTAAAACAGGGGTCTGAAGTAGGGAAAAGTCTCAAGGGACCCGTGGAGAAATAGGAGTAGAGGGTACCGAGTGATGGGTCGAAGGTGCAATTGATTCGAATTTTGGACGGGGAGACAGGTCCCACGAGAAAGGAGGGGACTAAAAAGATTATGTACTCACCCTCGAATGAATAGGAAGTCCGGAAGCAAGTGTCCCGAAAGAGGCCTGTCAAAAAAAAAAAAATGGTTATCTTCGTCAGTACGGTGTAATGGGAAGATTTGTTGACGAAACCTTCAAAGACCCGACACAAGGTCAGAACCCAAGTGTAGACAGGGCACAACGGTGTAGGAACTCTAGTTTTGCACGTACATGGACTCCTACGCTGCCGTACGAGTCACGACCCATAGTTAGTCCACAAGTCGCGCGAACAACTTACCTTCTTGATTTAATTGGTGTCTTATATAGAGACACAATATTCATTGTGCCTTCGTTTAAATCGGTAGGTTTTGTCGAAGATCGATCGATCTTCAAAAAAAAATTTTCCTATACTCTTCACACACGAAAAATACAAGTCAACATTACCGGTGCATTCGTTTAATTTATTTTTAAGGAAACTCAACATAACTTCTATTTTTTTAGGATTATTTTTCTCCTATTTACACCCGTCCTAGAAGTAGGACGAAGACGAGGTCACAACGGACGGACAAGAACCCGTTCAGTAAAGAGGAAAACGTCGAGTCAGACACCACAAACATGTCACTCTTAATAATGTCCAGTCATCTAAGTCGTCGACAAGAGAGATGATTTTCTTGTGTCCTTCGATCTACTTTCTTCTTTCTCGTCTTACCGAGATGACACCTCATCCCCGACACGGGACCAAGAGGACGGTCACCGACGGAGGAAGGAGTGAGTAGGGGGGTCCCCACCGGGGACGCCTCCCACAGGCACTTTGTGCAATCCTCAATAACACACACCCTCCGGAGAGGGGAACTTCGATTTCGTCTATCTTAGTCAGTGTCTTAAACTTCTTCGAAGTACATATTTGACGGGGTAGAACTTAAGATCAGACTATAGGAAAAGTGTTCTGACAGGATAGAGACGTATTATAGTTTCAGAATAGAGTCACGTGAAAGAAGACCTCCCGAGTGACACATGTGTAATACACAACGATCAAATGGAAAACTATGAATCAAAATAAATTAATCCTACAAAATTAAGTGACCCCCAAGACGAGAATACATGGACGACGAGAACACCAAGGGTATCGATAGGGAACGGGAGTATAGGAACACCACCACCCTCGACGCGGTTCCAGATGGATGTTCGGTTCGTGACCAGAGTCACGAATTGGAAGAAGGAGGTTGTTCAGACACCGCATCCGTAGTAACACCGGGGGTAAACTGTCTCTCCAACGTACACCATTCTCCGCTGTGACCGGAAACTGGGGGGTTGGGGTTCGGACCAAGTCTCGGGGTGGAAGACAAGACGATTGTTCGAATGTCCATGTCTAAGTTGGGTGTTTTAATTGAAGGAGTAAAAATATGTATGAAACTTGAAGAAAAGTCTTTATTACTCTTGGACACATTTAGTGAATCGTATCATTGGCCGGGTATGTCATTTATGAACCATTTATACCCAATTATCTTCGAAACCGTTCAGTTGTGGTCATAACAGGTACCGTAATTCGTTACCTCCACTCTGAAGTCGTTGTGAGATCAAGGAAAAGGGTCAAGAGTCCCTCTTGGTTTCTCAGCGAATAAAATGTCCTGTGAAACGAGAAATGTAGATAAGATCTACAGATTCATTTTGACTCCATGAAGATAAATAAAACTTAAGAGTGGATTGTCTACGATATTGAAAATAGATCGGTGGTCCACCGTCGTACAATGTGTTCCTTCATTAAATTTACAATGAGACAACATCTGTTAAATAAAAGTTATAAAACGGAATTTTTGACATTTTGGGGATTATTTTTGTTTGGTACTAAGGCACAAGGGGAAACACGAGGGACAACAACCGACTCTTCCGTGAGACCCGCGTGACAGGTGTCGGCCGGGATGGGGGTAGGACGGGACGTGTGTGGGAGGAAGACAGTCAGTCCCGTCTCCCAAATGCAAAGGACGTAGACGTCGACTTTATAGTCGTGAGTACGACTCTAGGAAAACTGATTTGACCAAGTCAAGTCGTCGTCATCCTAGATAGATGTAGCAGGAATAGGGGCTTGGAAAGTAGGTATGGGGCTCTTCATGGTCGAGTCAGTTGTTACCTCATCCATGGGAATCTATTTCCGGTCCACCATCCACCCGATATGCGAAATAAAGAACACCAATACACATAAAATTAAACACGATATCTTCAGGGACTTTTGAATTGGAGTCATTCCGTTCCATAATAGTTCGTAGTGAGTCCATTGATGACGGTCCCCAACTTTCTAATCACAGACTTCACCTTCCGTCAATTACCGATTATTTCCATTCCTTGACCTGTACCGTTAATTAATTCCTCTCGTCTCACCTCTCGATTACCCTTTGCCTCTCTCAACCCGAAGTCCACGACCGCATCCGGGACGTACCCTCCGGTCCGGAGCGGTCCCATCCAACCGACGCTCCTTTAGACAAATATGAAGAATTGGTACCTACACGG
Source organism: Capra ibex (assembly GCA_006410555.1). NCBI lineage: Eukaryota > Metazoa > Chordata > Mammalia > Artiodactyla > Bovidae > Capra > Capra ibex. Next base: position 41,398,303 of record SJYO01049755.1, on the reverse strand, counting down.
ACCCAACAGAGTGTCCGGATTACTTTAGGAAAGTGTAGTCAAAGAGTCGTCCCAAAAAAAAGGACAGGACATTGGATAAGTCTAAACTGATAAACTTTGTACCTTATCTCTACTTACATTGTAAACACCAAGATTGAATTACACAACGTCTTTCGACGTTACTAGAAATCCTACAGTACAAAAGTTTCATAATACAATTAATTGATCACGACTTTTAAAAGACCTCAAGACGGTAGTAGAACGAAGTAAAAAGACTCTCATTCCTTTATTGATAAGGTCTATTCAATTAACAATGTGTCAGAAAGGGACCATTGCAACTTTAGACATTCTTACTACTTCCGTTTTTACACAAAACAAAATGCAATTTGTCGTTTAGGACTCGGAGAAAGAGGAACTACTGAACCCGATAGAACCAGTTGTCCACGGGAGAGGGGAGTCCTCGCCACTCGGGCCAGACGTGTCCGGGTGCCGAGGAGTCGGTTAGGTCTCGGACCGAGTCAGGGGCTACGACACACGTGTAGGGGTGTCCGGTGAGTTCTATGTGCGAAGAGTGAGCAAGCGAAAGGGCCAGAAGAAAGGGGAGGAAAAGTATTAAACGAAGCCATCGGACCCCTTATCTTTTTCATTTTGATCAATTTTACTACAGATTTTAACCTTCCTTAAAGTTAAATTCTGACAGGATAATTTCGTATTCGAAATCCCTTAAGGGACCACCTGGACACCAATCCTGAACCGGGCAAGTGACGACCCCGGGGTCCAAGTTAGGGACCAGTCCTTTGATTCTAGTACGTACGTTACGTCACGTTGGCTTTTTTTTTTTTTATTTTCGTTTTGTACTCGGACCATATTTCCGAAACATTACCAAATTAAAATTAATGAAGCTAAAAAAGATACAAGATCTCCATAAAGTGTGATAATGTAGACAAGGAATTTTTTGTATATACTTCCCCACCCTATCCCCTACCTCCCTCCAAGTTCTCCCTCTTCTATACACATATGTATGTCGACTAAGTGTGACGACATGTCGTCCTCGTCACATTTCGTTCATTGGAGGTCGTTTTTTTCCTTTTATAAATACCTCTAACTAAAAGTCACTGATCTCACTTTACTCGTTACTTTCTTTTAAGATCAGTCAATAATATTGTCTATTACATAGACAACAGAAAGACTCAAAACTTTACGAAACGTCGAAATCACCTGTCAATGATAGACACTGTCCGTTCCGAAAAGAGAATTTTCAAAATAGCGATGATTTGGAATTGTCATAAAACAATTATACAGTAATATAAACCCTTGAGTTAAAGTCACGTATTTTCTCCATATGATGACGGATGTAGACAATGTAACTAAGACTTGAGAACTCCATAGTAATTTTAATTAGTAATTAGTGAATCATTATATATAATTGATAATTAGTAACCATACCACATTTACTTGACTAGGTAAATATATCATAGTAGAGATATTACACGACCTTCTTCACCCTTTATAAAAATAAAGTCACAGAAATTATACATTAGTCTCAACCTACTGTTCATTTACATCATAACAGGTTTATCGTAAAGTAACTCTACTATCCTTAATATTTTCTATTGACAATATAAATTAATATTAACTCAATTAACGTATAGAAAGTCTATATTTTATGTAGGATGTAGGTAACCCATGTCGATAAGAACTTCCACGAACGAATTACATGACAAATTTACTATTTTGATTATCACTAAATCTTTTAAATCGTATTTATTTTTACATCGAAAGAATTCGGTCAAAAAATTCATTTAAGTAGTTGTCTAACCGTTTTTTCAGTTAAACAAGTGTAGGTAGCCGTGTACATCACTAAAAGTATTATTTTTAGGAACAAATATACTTCAATATCGAGTAAATACGCTGGAACATCAAGACAGACTACAAGATTACTTTGCATGTGTCACACCCACGAGGACTTTTCCTAATATTGGGACACTTAAATACTTAGACAACTGAAAATTACAAATCAATCGGGCCGGTAGTGACATTAACTGTACAATAACCTTTATCTCAATCCAAAAGGGAATGAATATTCCTATTGGAGGTAAAACTCCTTACACTTAGTTAAGTATCAACCGACTTTCGGTCAACGAGGAAGTGAAATTGAGGTCACACGTGTGTACTTTTCGTGTAACCGAAGGACTCACGGAACACTTAGACGTCACTAATTAAGAAGAGTAATAAAACGACGTTCGAGAGTACTGGGAGAGACTACTAAGCTAGTCGGTGAATCTCGACTACGTATCAGTATGGAGACACGGAGGCGGTGACAGCGCGTGCAGGGTTGTGGCTGACCACACAAGAACCACGTCATTAACTCGACGTCCTCTAACTAATGAGACCCCTCGACATTCCGGAAATTTCCACTTTTGTATAGTCAGGACAATTAATCCTTTGTTTTCGAGACCACCGTTCAAGTCGTCAGTCAACAACGGTCACATCTTTTCTGTCTTCCATACTACACAAGACGAGGTATCTGGACAAATGAAAAATTTAAAGCTTAACAGACATAGTCATCATCACCTCTTGTTGGAAGAAAATACTTAAAAGTATCTTACGATTAACTTATATTATTGTGACAATGGAGAGTTTAGACCACCAAATTTTCGACTCAAACATATGTAGAAGACATCGTGACCCTTATTACACATTTTATAGAATAATAGAATTGTATTTACATTCGACAAAGACTTAATTAAATCATCATACGACACACCCTTTTCCTACTTTGAACTAAGTTGTACTGTATCTTCAACTTGACGGAAATAGAGAAATATTATTCGTGGGAAACTAGGCAAGGGGGGACTTGACATACAATTCATTGTGTAACAGTCCGTTTGTCCTAGGATACACCTTGTCACTGGAGGTTCTTATTCGACCAATGTAGTACCCACAGACACGTCGAATAGATCAACTACACAAAAAGTGTACACACGACAAGAATGCAAAACCAGAGGGGTCGGTACTAAAAAAAAAGAAAACTTTATATTAAGTGTATAGTATTTTAAGTGGGAAAAAATTTCCCATACTAAGTCACCTAAAATCATACAAGTCTCAGTACGCTGATAGAGGTGACAGAAGGTCTTATAAAAGTAGTGAGGTAAGGAGGGAAGGGTATTAGGGACCGTCGGTTATTAATAAAAGGAAAACACCTAACTGGAGAAGACGTGCAAAGTGCATTTACCTTAGCATAATACACTGGAGAGTATAACCCGAATGAAATGAAGTGTTTCAAGTAGGTGGAACAGAGTACTTAGTCACGAAATATAAAAATCCCGACTTATAATAAGGTAACATACTCAACGTGGTGTAAAACCAAAAGTAAGTGGTCGACCACTTGTCCACACAACAAAGATGAAATACTGACTAACACAATCAAGGGTGTGTAGAAGTAGAACAAGACTTAGAATCCGTTCCGAAAGTGTGAAGTGGTAACCCAGACTGTGACCGAGACCCACAAGAATCTATAGCCCAACTCCTTCAGGGGAAGTTATAGATCAAACAACTTACGAAAATAACACTTTTCCAGAACCTAAAACAGTTTACGAAAAAAACGTAGATAATTTTGTTGGTATACTAAAAACAGGAAATAATTATACTACACAATGTAACCAACTAAAAGAATACAACTTGTAATACTATAAAATATCTGGAAAAATATATTACAAGAAAATGATACACCAAAAGTTATTTAATTGAAGAGATAGAATATAAAGTCCGTAAATAATTATGTCGTTTTCTTTAAATACTTTTTTAGGTTCTTCCTCAGAAACTGTAATTATTACTCCATATTTGTATATTAACCGATTATTAATTAGATATTAACTTAAAATTAATGAACTCAGTTCTTAAACATAAAAATTTTTAAGGATTTTACCTAGATACGACAGTCAATTTGTAATCAAATATTAGTACATTAACTTTCAAACAATACACAACAAATTATCGACTTAGAAATACAAAATATTTCGTAGTCAAATAGATACTTTTGTCTAATTTCATTCACTGGGATAGGTAAATAACGTTCGTCACGTTTTATTATCTTTAGGAGGTTTCTCTTCTTTTAGGTGAAACTAGGTGTGTAGGTATACCACAGCGGACGGAACCCCTCATTAAAGGATCACACATTTACACGTACACGTCACGAGGATCACGTCCTACGAGAGAGACAACAGACCACGCCTTCTCCCTTTACGGGTTAAACCTTTAATGAGGGTCAAGTCGTATCGCACAAAAGTCCTCTGGTTCCATTATGTACATTAACCGTCAACCGCGACCAACAAAACAAAAACACCCATCGAAAAGAAAAGAGAGAAAAACATTTTAATAAGACTCGGTCTAAACTAGTTCTACTAATCCTATTTTATAATTTTCAAACTTCGTTTATTAAGTCTCACAAATGGTTTTCGGTAATAAAACTGGATTTAGGGGTGATACGTAAATAGGAATAAAATCTTAAAAATACACTTGTCCCATATAATAAATGAAAATGTATTTACAAAAACGCTCAGGTACAATCCAAAAGAACAAAGGCTCTCTTTTGGGAAAGATGGAGGGGGTCCACGTCACTCCTTCCGGGACACAACCCTCCTGTAATATACACACAGAGAGAACCGGTCCTGCGTTCTCCGAGAAAAATAAACGGAGTCACAAGAAACGATTGTGTTCGTTGTCAAGTGGGTTCCAAAGGTTTTTCATGAACTAAAAAGCTAAAGAAAATTAGACATCACTATTTCAAATTAGACATCACTATTTCAAAGATACCGTCATCTAGAACTCAATTAAAGTGCCACTGTGGTAAGTCTCTGATTACGGCATATTTAACTTGTCATTAACCTGGAGATACTTTTTCCCGTGCAAGTAACACAGACAGACCAAAGTATATCATCGACTGACGAAATGACACGGACCACGCCGAAACTAACATTGCACGACAGTCATCGGTTGTCCGGCACGCTAAATAAACCGGATGACGGTTCAGACTGAGGAACTAAGGAGTTCTTCAACGATGGTCGGGTCTCCCCCGTTTTGGTTACTCGGTATCCCGTACGAAAAATAATTTCTCCTCAGTTTTCTCGCTTTTCTTTGGTGTAGTCGACGACAGTTATGACTCGGTCACGGTCTTTGGGGTTCCGATGATGACAACGTCTTGTTGACGGTTCGTGATATTTAGACTCTAAATGACACTGCAGTTCAAAGGAATTCTCGAATTAAAGACTTCGATGACATAATGAAAAGAGGCACGCAACATAAAAATCCATTTTAGGTGAACTCCCTCACTCCCAATTCTGTATTCACACTCAAACTACTTACTTTCTTGGTGAGACACACACCCAAGGACCGTTCGACGGTACAGAAACCCCTAGTATCTTTAATAACTACTGTGTCTTGTGAGTATACGGGAATCGGACATGTCGACTAAGTTGTACCTCGTCTTTGCGACAGATCTCCTTTCCAACAGGAGACACACCCTCGCCGGATTCTAAACGTGTAAAAGGAGGAAATTACGAAAACAAAATTTGTCAGAGAGGTAACACTCTTAAGGGAATTTTCGTCGTGACAATTGATCCAAAAACAATTGGATCATGGACTGGCACTATTCCTTATCAGAAGTCCTTATAAAGGTGTCATAATGAAATTTTCTTTCTTTGTAAAGGACTCTCTATGACAAAATTAACAACGGTTTTTAAACGAATTATCTACATAAAAAATTTATATAAAATCAACAAACCATTATAACATGGTAATTCTTTGGTTTCCTAAAGAACTTGAACTGGAAATATAATAGGAAAAGAGAAAATAACGTCCGTTTACCGTAATTTTAACCGGGAGTCGTACGACGATGGTTACGGTGTGTGCGTCCGTCGGTCCCTCCTGTCGTCCGGCCGCCTCCGACGACAACTCAGACAAACATGCCAGAACGACGGGTTTTCCCCGACGAGTGGATAGGAAGGTGGGAGAGGAGGACGAGTCGACTCTGTACTTTGACAAACTTTACCGAAATACAGTGTCTTCTGAAATTAGGAAGTTTAAGAACATATTGAAACTTATTTACCAATTACAAGTGAATTTTTCTGTCTAAAACCTCTAACATAAGTATAGATAAACGTAAACTAAAGATCCAGTTAACTACACTAATAAAAACAATTTACAACAGAGCACGGGGATGGATGTTTGACTTAACATACTTTGTGATGTCTCAGTAGGACTCATAAAATTTAGTCAAACACCTCAATCCAAAGGGGTATGCGCACCAATGGATTACAAATTATAATATCTTGACAGGAGTTTTCAAACAGTTAAAAGTTCCGAGATTCCTTTTGTCTTCCTGAGAAAATTAAGACATAAATAGTAAATGAAAGACATATATATCAAATTATTGGACGAACCCACATTAAACGGTTCGAACTTAAGAAATTACGTAAACGTATTTAAGATATGACAAATCTCGAATTTCGATGTCTTCGTAGCAATCCTTAACGAACCTGTGACTTAAAATTTTGAAAAACTGTAACAATTGTTCGTACAAGTAAAAAGGAACAGTGATCAGGTTCTCTTTATACGAATTTACATGTAATAATGATTTCCGACACATACACAATTGGACAAAATTACGGTTTTCAAACGATAAACAGGTGTCAAAGACATTCTGGAGAAGTCTCTTCCTAAACAAACGGAATTACGTAGGGTAACCCATCCTTGTGTCATACTACTCTCTCGACGCGTCTTCGTTCCTGAGGAGGGGGACTCGTTGACGTCCTCCTTGCTCACAGGCACACATCTACCGTGCAACGCTCCTGAAATTGGAAAGAAAGTTGTTATTACAAAAGAAAAGGAAAATAAGTGTACTAAAGATTCATATAAAAAGTACGTCCTGTCAAAAAGTTGGAACTACATGTCACTTTACACATTTTAAAAAGAAAGTCACCGTTGGATATTAGAAATTTTATACCATTCGTAGAACAGACAAAACTTCCCCTATACTGTTATTTAGATGGTCTACCTTTTAGGACAATTTACATCTTTTCGAAATCATTAAATGAGTCACACCACCAAAATGGGAAAAAGAAAATAGAGGGAACCAGATATTACTTTAACAATATCGTCACGTTTTATTTTAGGATACATATTTTTACAAGAAAAAAAAATAATACTGGTGTAGGAAAAAATCTTCAATTAAAAAATCAGGTAGGTGTCGAAACTACACATAAATTCGTATAAAAAAATTTCCCAGTCTTACAAAATTGTGATGGGAAAAATTTTTAAAACGATCTTACACTATTTTTAGAAAAGTCGTCATAATTTTAAGAAACAATAACTACTGTATATATTCGTTCATAAAAATTCTTACTTTCGTCGATAAAAATTAGACAAGTGACTGAAATCGAAAGACGGGCAGAAAGGCCTTCTAAGTCGTTACGAGACAGTTTCGAAACTGTCACGAGAACCCTCTTCAGTGGATTACGATAGAATCAAAATTGCTCGAGGAGCTCCCGTCTCCCTTTCCACTCCCCTTTAGCTCCAAGGACTCATAAAAATGATATGAACAAAAAGGGACTTTCACCACAATGGTTTAAGGGTCAGAAGGGTAAGTGAGTAGCCACCACCCGTCCTGTTCAACTTTGTTGCCCCTGAACAAGGTGAGTTGGTCCTTCTCCTCCTAAGAAGTTGACGGTAATTAAAAAGGTCTTCGAATTGTATAAGGAAAGGGTACGACAGAGGAGATTAAGAAGATATTTAGTTCGTATTTTTTGTCTTTCATTACCAATTTTTTGTTGTTGTTTCGTGTACATAAAATTATTAGATTCTCCTAGTACGTATACACGAATCAGTGTCGGCTGCAAACGCTGGGACACCTGGTCGGGGGGTCCGAGGAGACAAGTACCCTAAGAGGTCCGTTCTCACGACCTCACCTAACGGTAAGGGAAGGGGTCCCCTAGAAGGGCTGGGTCCCTAGTTTGGGTTCAGACGACGTAGTGTGAGCTCAAGAAATGGTAGACTCGGGGTCCTTTCGGGATTCTTCTCGACCTCGGGAGTTTACGTTTGGGATATTGTCGGAAGGGACGGAGCCCTGAACCCGTCGTCCCCGTACATCCCCGGAGAGACATCAATTGTGGTGAAAGAGACGTGTGGAGTGGACGGTCATTCTTTGTACACCACTTAGGAAATGAAGTCAGTTGTTTCGTCGTAATGACAGATCGAAGACGAGAGGACAAAGTGTTTATTACATTACCACTACGGACCTTGGCTTGGAAAATTTTGAAACTCAGAAGTCTACTAGAAACTAGTTAAAAACATCGTAGGTACCTGTACAAAATTCTCGATCTTTTAGCCAGTGATTTTTTATGTTGAAAATTATAGAGTTGTACATTGTAATGTTTCACCATTAGAAGTATTTCTGTCGTAATATTAAACGGAAGACCTAAATTGTTTTGACTTAATTCTGGTTTAAAAACTTTCTCATCGTATATTAATCTATAAGTTTGTTATGCACTTTCGTTTTGACATAGAAGTATGTGAATGATTAAAAAATAACTACATATCAACTAAATCCATGACAAAATCAAAGTCCACACGTCGTTTTACTAAACCAATGCGTATGCACACATATATACGAAAAATTTTCATCGGAATAGTGTCCTTTTATCAGGTATTAAAAGAAGATTATCCTTTCATCCTTAAATATACTATGATTTTACAGATTAGTGAGGTTTTTAAGACAAACCGAAACCTTTTGTAATTTGTACATAAAAGAGCATCGATCACTTCGTGTCATGATTTCAACCGTCGGGTTCCAAACTGACTCAATTTTTTATTATGTTTTTCCTTTGGTATTATTACCTTTTTCTACTGGGAGAAGGTACTATACATTAACTGACATATGGAGGGACACAAAGAATCTTTCTCAAGTGTGCACGAAACCATAAGTTTACTCTTATCTCGGATTGGGGTCTTCATCTCAAAGAGCACAGCACAACCATATATGATCTGTTGTCCCGAGTGAACGAACCTCAGTCCTATCCCTTATTCCACGGTCACATATATGAACCACAAGTAGGTAATCGAAACCTTTTAGTAGTCCAGTCGAGAATTTTTGACTTTCTGTTCTCCGTTTTTGGACGATCCTTTTTCAAGTGGTTTCTTTCTCTTTGTCTTCACGGAGATTTTACATAAAGTTTTAAGTTTGCCTTGAATATTGAAGGAGCCACCAGCGACCAATTCTGAGACGAGGGTTGTGTCCCCCGGGCCCAAACTAGGGACCAGTCCCTTGATGTAGGGTGTACGGAGTCACTTCTGGGTAACACAGTTTCGCAGTATCGGTTTAATTTTTTTCTGATACGAAGGTTACATCCCCTGTGTCCGAACTGGGAACCGGTCTCTTGATTCCAGGGTGTACGACGTGCCACGACGGTTTTTTATTTGAAGTTTGTTAATCTCTTTACGTTTAATTTTGTATTGGAGAGAGAGGATACTCTAACCTTCTTCAAATTATGTGTTCATACTGTTGTGTAAGACAGCCACTTTACAGAACACAAGGACCAATTTCACGTCTGAATTGCAAGGGAAAGACCTCTCCTTGAGCATTAGGGATACCTTGATCCTCTGTGAACCGACAACTGGACCGGAAGGGCGAAGACCCTTCTATGGCCTACTATGGAAGGTCGTCACACTTTCGGGTACACGTGTTCCAACGAGTCACGTCGTAACCGACACTACTGTTCTAGTAACTTTGACTGGATTTACAGATGTGTGTCACTAAGTCACTGGACCTTGTAGTGTCCTATGTCAGGTGTCGACATATTTCACACACCCTCTCGAGATACGCGAGTACAGCAGTAAGGGTCCTATACAACAAGTCACTCTTTTCGTTGTACATTCGTACAGACGTCCAACGGTAGGAAATTATTCTTTCCGTCATCTTCTTTTATACATACATCGACGAGTAGACACGTCTCCTTTATGTTCCTATTTGATTTTTGATTTCTCTGACCAATGGATGTCTCTTACCAGTCTCATCGTTCATTTCTCCTTGACCTTACCCCATAAACCCTGTTCATCGTGGAAAGTTATATGTAAAAACAAACTGAGTTTTGATATCATTATAAAATGTATGAGACTTTTATTGGTTTCAGTTCGTATTACATGGCCCTTGAGCTTTATTTTTGATTACTAACCTGGAGATATCATACTTTTTCACTGTACTGGTGTGCCGTGTTACGACACCTTAAGAACGGGTTTTACATATTGGAGTCGGCACCCCTTTGGAGTCTGTTTGGGTTTGTCCTTTTAGAATGTTCCATTCACCGGCCATGCGAAATTTTGATAGTTCCGACACCTGAAGGGAACACCAGGTTACTAAATGTTTTGAGGTATGAACACGACGTCCCCCACGTCCAAACTAGGGACTAGACCCTTCTAGGGTGTACGGTACGCCGTATCGGTTTCCTTTTTAAGTTCCGACACTTTCTATTCCTTGTCGGTGTCTAACCTTCTTTGCGTGTACTGTTGATCTACGTTACACCCCACGACCTACTCAGGATCTGCCCCACAATTACTTCCTCCCCACACGCCTCGTAGAGACCACATCGTCACAAGACAAAGAACCGGACTGTCCCTCAATGTCCCCATGAACGAAATATTAAGAAACACGGACACACGTCATACCCGATTGGACCAACGAGTCACCATTTCTTAGGCGGACGTTACGTCCTCTGTGTCAAAGCTAGGGACCCAGTCTTTCTGGGGGACCTCTTCCTTTACCGTTGGGTGAGGTCATAAGAACGGACCTCTTAGGGTACCTGTCTCCTCGGACCGCCCGACGTCAGGTACCCCAACATTCCTCAGTCTGTCCTGACACGCTGATTTGTTACACGTCATACTTGAAAGAACATTTATTCTTAAACATAGGTAGTTTGTTTTTACGACGGAATACTCAACGGGAGTTTTCAATTATACACTTCAAATGGGATAGGGGAAAGTCACCCAACTTAGCACGAGGGATAGCGACGGGGGTATTATATGACTTCAAGATCGGGGATCAGGGAGTCTTAAACAGAAAAAGACCCTTATCCTACCGACGTCTAGACTACTCAATTGTACTTCAGTATGCTTTCGTCCTGACACCGGTACACTTCTGTGTCCCTCTTCCGACACACTGCTCTGTCGGAGTTTGGGTCCTCGGGCTCTCTACCGATGGTTTGGTGACCGTCGGGTCTACTCAGGGGACACCGAAGTCTCTCCAATGTCGGGACAGCTGAGGACTGAAGTCGCCAACTCGGAGGTGTCAACACTTCCTCATTCAAGGACGATAAAGTTCAGTGAGTCGTCGTGAGACGATGCCGACGGGATCCTTTAATTATGTAGGGAATATAGACTACTTAGTTCTGTAAAAAACTGCCGAACAGACACAGGGAAGCCACTTTCCAGTACAACTTCGAAACCTCAGTACCTTTGCATGGTGGACGGAGTGACACACCGTGTGCATCTTCAGTAGGACTCTCTTCGTCTTATAATAAAAATGTAAAAGGACGAAACCTTATGCGTAATCCGACGATAAGTTTTATACTTTGTAAACATGTATCTCTAACGTACTTTTTAGTCTATGTTACGTCCTGAAGGAACTATACTATAATTTCTATGTCAAAAATTACAATGAATTCGGGTCTTAAGTCAAATTTTAACATCAACAGTTTACACATATTCTCACTAGAATGCTAACACTACGACTACCACCTTCACCTCTATTTCGTTCAAGTCGTTACTGTAGGAAGGACAACACTTTTATTCGTTCCCTCTTGTTTAATTTTCCCCCCACGTTCGGTTAGTTCTCCCCAACAAACCCTAGGACTCTAGTAAAAACTAGTAAACTTATAACGGTTGTTCCATGTCTCGTAGGTCTTGTTCTCACTTTTGTTGATCGACCTCCCACTCCACCAGTGACCCCTCTTCTGGCGACGTCAGAATATAAACTGTTAGTTAAAACGTAAGTTTAACGGTGTAAGGTCAGGGGTCCTCGGCGATATGGCTTAAGTGTATTCTTGCACCTTTAACCGGTGTCTCACTCGGGAACCGACACAGGAAAGTACGTGGACACACACACAACCCTTACCGGTTATGTTTATATGTATGGAGCACAGTATAGACCGAAAGTTCGACCACGACTAAATACAATTTCGTGATTTTAAGTCGTAGGAGAAACGTCAGTCTTAATACTTTCGGAAACGATTCCTGACGTCAGTCTCTACCAAGACAGTCCCCGAAACCGGTGTTTTGATGGACAAGTACCTTGGACAGGTGACCTTTGAATGACAGAGTCCCCTGGTGCTCAAATAAGGTACGTTGGTCGGTAATGTACTATCCACTACACAAATACGTTGATTACACGGAAAATTCCATTTTTCCTAATAATATGTTACAAAACAATCAAACGATCCCGACGGTATTGTTTCATAACATTTGACCCCCCGAATTTACTGTCTTTACATAGTAGAGTGTCAAGACCTCCGAATTTTTAGGTTCCAGTTCCAGAGTCGTCTCAATTAGGGGAAACACCTAACATTCCCTTCCGACAAAATCCGGAGAGAGGAACCTAACATCTACCGGAACAGTATCCCTACATAGAGAAGCGTAGTAGTAACGAAACACAAACAGAAGCTTAGGTTTGAAGGAGGAACGTGTTCCTGTGGTCAGAATATCTAACTCCGGGCGGGATTACTGGAGTAACATTGACCTACCGAAGACATTTCTAACATAGAGGTTTACTCCAGTGTGAGTTAGAATTTTGTGACCCCAAATTCTAAAGTTGTGCTTAAACCCTCCCCTCGATGTGTTAATTCAGGTATTGGTTACACCAAAACCTAACACCTAAAATCTGTCATTCTTTCCCTCGGTTAACCGGGAAATTAGTCGGAGCGGACACAAATACTACTTCGATCCGAAACCGCCAGTGTACCCCGCACTTGTCCGGTCATGTTAGGGGTTTCCTATGGGATATGGATAAGTAGACAATAAGAGGGAATGGAGAGGTGGGAGGGGACCACTGGCAAATTAGACACAGGATATCGACACTTAGATGGATAAGACCTGTAAAGCATATTTACCTTAGTATACTATACACCGGTAGACACAGGCTAAAAAAGTAATTCACACAAAAACTCCAGGTGTGTACATTATACGTAGTCATGAAGTAAGGACCAACACTAACTTATGACAAGGTAGCTCACGTAGTTGGTGTCAAACGAACAGGTAAGTCAGTGACCACCCGTAAACCGGTCAAAGGTGGAACACCGATAACACTGCTGTAGATGCTACCTGTTCACACACACACACTTAGTCAGACTACTAGACTATCATGAACCGTGGTTGGATCAAGACTAAAAGGACGTAAATTTATTGTTTTTGTACCGAAGTTGTAAAATAATTCATAATTTCACTACGAACGTGTATCTAAAAAATTTTCTACTTATCAGTCTGATGGGACCACCGAGTCACCTATTCTTAGACGGACGGTTAAGTCCCCCGTACCCAAACTAGGGACCAGGTCCTTCTAAGGTATACGACGTCTCGTTGATTCGGGTACTTGGTGTCGATGACTCAGACACGAGATCTCGACCGTTCGGTGTTGATGACTCGTGTGCACGGTGTCGACGGTTTCGGGGGCACGGATCCTGAACACGAGACGTTTTTCTCTTCGGTGACGTTATTCTTCGGACTCGTGACGTCGATCTCGTCGGGGGTGAACGACGTCGATCTCTTTTCGGGCACGCCGTCACTTCTGGGTCGTGTCGGTTTTTATTTATGTGTTACTTTTTCCTTCTGCTTGTCATAATCTTCCGTATCCATTTTTGTTGGTAGGAGGTAGGGTGGGCAGGGGATGACTAATGGGGGAGGGACCTCGAGAGTCGGGACGAGGAGCGGACGGGACACCACGGACCGTAGGGACAGGTAGAGGTCCGGGACACGAGTCTCCCTACCTCTACCCGTGGGGCCGAGTCGTAGTCACCCTCTACTACCCTCGGTCGGAGCACGGAGGTCGAGGGGAAGGAGTTACTGACCGAGGGACGAGTGTCTGGAAGGGAGATGAGTCAGTCTCATGACACCTGTAAAGAACATGTACCGGTTAAAGGAAAGGAAAGGAGAAACGGGACACACGAACAGGTAAATAGAAATTACGGTAAACGACTCTGGAACCCCTCCTCCATTCAGAAGGGACCACCGAGTCTCCAATTTCACAGATGGACGTTCCGTCCTCTGGACCCAAGCTAGGGACCCAGCCCTTTTAGGGGACCTCTTCCTTTACCGTTGAGTGAGATCATAAGAACGGACCTCTTAGGGTACCTGTCTCTTCGGATCACCCGATGTCAGGTGTCCCAGCGTTTCTCAGTCTGTGTTGACTCGTTGTATTGATTGATTGACCCCTCCTCCATTTACGTACATAAGTTAGATAGAGTAAATTCTAAAAAAAAAAAAAAAACTACACCTGGTTCAGAAATAACTTATACAATGTCCAACACAAAACCGAAAAACTGGAGGTCCATACACCCTAGAGTCAAAGGGTTGATTCCTAGTTTGGGTATGGGGGACGTAACCTTCCACTTCAGGAATTTGGGACCTGGTGGTCCCTTCAGGGGTCACTTAAGGAAAAAAGTTTTTTGAAACGGAAGGAAATATTGAACAAATTCACGTTAGATAAACGACGTCTTTTACATTTGTTTTCTTTTAACACTTTGATAAGAGGTTCAAACCTATGGGGTGTTTCTTCTCTAAACCAATGTTCTCTCAAAATTCCTTCTCCTACAGCCCTCATGTCACTTCTGGACGTCTTAGCTTCCCCTCTCCTGTGGTACGGACGCTACCCGTCGCAATAGTCTCCACAACGACGACGTCCACGGGCTCCGAGTAACGGGTGGCCCCTGAGAGACTCTTTGTCTTCCTGTACGGGGTCGGTTCCCGGGGAGGAAGTGTCCCCTCGTGACGACGGTCCTGGAGTCGAGGGTCCGGACGGGGCCTGCTCCGTGTGAACGGGAATCCGTCTTTAAGAACAAGTCAGCGAGTCAGCACAGGCTGACAAAACACTGGGGTACCTGACGTCGTGTGGTCCGAAGGAACAGGAAGTGACAGAGGTCCTCAAACGAGTTTGAGTACGGGTAACTGAGTTGTTATTATATCTAAAACAATTTCAAAAAGATATTTATTAAAGGGAGGTCTTTACATGGTTAAGCATAAGGACATAAGGGTGATCTGGTACTCTCGACAAAGGACATGAGTCAATGACTGTCACCCTTAAAAGTAAATTTTTTATGTGAAAACCGTTGAACTTTTAGAGATCAAAGTCACAGTATACAATTCATCAAGAAGAAAGAGAGTAAGGTAAATTGACGAAACTGAAGTCTGTTTTCAAAAATACACGCATAAACTGAACAAAGACTGTAAAAATAGTACAGTATCTACTGATGTAAAGACACAATCGTGGTAGAGAGTTTTGGAGGGTTTTAAGATACCCCTTAAATTTTTTTAAAAATCTCACAAAATTTACATGGCAAATTAAACCATGTCTTTAGGTGTAAAAATATTCTAGTTTACGACAGTAGGTCCTTGTTCTATACAGATAGACACGGCGTTCCTGAAAATACTATTGCTGTAAGTAAGGTCTTTGTCTTCAAATTCCTCGAGTCAAACAAAAGTTTTTAGATTTTAATTAGACTGAAGACGTAAAAATTTAAGTCACGTAAAATCCCTCCTTTAAAGACGAGTAAAACGGAAAATAAACTAGTTTAGAATCCGTAAAATACTAAAGGTGAATAAAATTAGTAAAGAGTAAATACAGATAAAAAGCTGATAAACAAAAGAGAAGATATGAAGAAAACCAAGTACTAGGATTTTATGTCGGAAAGTAAAAAAAACGATACTTTACAGTAGGTCCTTATTTGTCGTCTATGAGTGAGTCACACGTGGACTAAGTTAAGTTACATTTACTTGTACGTCGTTTATGACGTAAAAACGGTTCATTTATCTCACTTAGTATACTTATACGATGATCTATTATATTACTCTATAACAAAGTATAAATCGGAGGTTTAGTAACTTTTCATTACTGATACCCTCAGGAACGAATACCGGATTAACTCAAAAGGTGCACCACAGGACGGGTCGTCCACCCGAGAAAATCAAGACAGTGGTCCTGTTTAACGCGACTAACCGAGGGGTCGGGTAGGAAGGTGAAATCTCTGCTACATTTCTACCCAAGAGACCCCTGAAGGGACCGTCAGGTCACCAGTTCTGAGGTGCGAGGGTGACCATTTCCAAGCTAGGGATCAGTCCCTTGATTCTAGGACTTACTACGTGCCACGTCGTCTTTAATTTATGTTTATGAATCATTGTAGAGTCTAATTTCCAAATGAACAAGTATTTCACTACTTCCCCCTGTAAAATAAAGATCGAGATACAACACTATAGTTTATGACTGTGTGAGTATAGTTCCTTCTCTAACGTACGTTGTATTATAAAATTCTATTTTTACACTACGACGAAAAACCCCCGTGAACTTTAAAATATATTTCCTTTCTTAAAGAACTTTCCTTTTGTATTGCCACTTTGTATTGGACTAGTATACTAGGACGTTATTGAGAGGAATCACAAGTGGGTATTTTCAACTTTTGAATACAAGTATACCTATGCGATGTGTGTTATAAGTATCGTCGAAATAAGTAATTACATGCTTGAATCTCCCGAAGGGACCACCGAGTCTGCCATTTCGCAGACGGACGCTAAGCCCTCTGGGCCCAAGCTAAGGACCCAGCCCTTCTAGGGGACCTCTTCCTTTACCGTTCGGTGAGGTCGTGAGAACGGACCTTTTAGGGTACCTGCCTCCTCGGACTATCCGATGTCAGATACCCCAGCGTTTCTCAGCCTGTGCTGACTCGCTGAAGTGAAGTAAGTGAAAATACTTGAATCTTCGTTGGTCCGAAGGGACCACCGAGTCTGTTATTCCTTAGACGGACGTTTCGTCCTTTGGACCAAAGCTAAGGACCCAACCCTTCTAGGGGACCTCTTCCTTTATCGTTGGGTGAGGTCATAAAAACGGACCCTTTAGGGGACCTGTCTCCTCGGACCACTTGGTGTCAGGTACCCCAGTGTTTCCCAACCTATGTCGACTCACTGGATGTGTGTGTGTGTGTGTCTTCGTTGGTTGTACAGGAAATTATCTAATTACCTTTGCGTTTGACACTCTGTAGGTCTGTTACTTTCTCATAAGTCACGATTTTTCTTTACTCGATAATTCGTACCTTTTTGTAACCTTCTTGAAAGTTACACATAACGATTCACTTGCTTCTGTTAGACTTTTCGGTGTATAGACTTACCAAGGTTCTTATTCTGTAATACCTTTTTTGTTTTTGATGTCTCGGTCTAGTAACTAACGGTCTCCAAACCCCTCCCTTCCTACCTCGTGTCCCCTAAAAATCCCGTCCCTTTAATAAGACATACTGTGATGATACAACCTATGTACAGCAATGTGTAAGTAGTCTTGGGTATCTTACATGTTATATTTCTCACTTGGGACATTAGGTAACTGAAACTTCATCGTCATCAACGAGTCAGTACAGGTTAAGAAAAACTGGGGTATCTGGATCGGACGGTCTGAGGAGACAGATACCTTAAGAGGTCCGTTCTTATGACTTTACCCAACGATAAGGGAAGAGGTCCCCTAGAGGGGTTGGGTCCCTAGCTTGGGTCCAGAGAGCGTAACGTTCGTCTGAGAAATGATAGACTCGGTGGTCCCTTCGGGGGTTATATGACTGAAATCAATTACTATTTATATAGTCATACGTAAATAGGCAACATTGTTGAATAGTGTGATTGAGTTCTACGATTATCCCCTATACCCCTACCGACTCCTTCATGTACCTTTGAAGAGATATTTGGATTTGAAAGATGAAATTTTTTTTTCAGATAAAGGAATTTTTTGACCTTTATCTTGACGGTATCATGGGTCGTTAGGGCGACGACCCGTATGTGTGGCTCCTTTGGTCTTAACTTTCTCTGTACACATGGGGTTACAAGTGACGTCGTGACAAATGTTATCGGTCCTGTACCTTCGTTGGATCTACAGGTAACCGTCTGTTTACCTATCCTTTCAACACCATGTATATGTGTTACCTTATAATTAGTCGATAATTTTTCTTACGCAACTTAGTCAAGATTACTCCACCTACTTTGACCTCGGACAATATGTCTCGCTTCATTCAGTTTTTCTTTTTGTGGTCATATCATATAATTGTGTATATATACCTTAAATCTTTCTACCATTGTTACTGGGATATACGCTCTGTCGTTTTCTCTGTGTCTACATTTCTTGTCTGAAGTCCTGAGACACCCTCTTCCGTTCCTACCCTACTAAACTCTCTTATCGTAACTTTGTAGATATGATAGTATACACTTTGTCTAGCGGTCAGATCCAAACTACGTACTCTGTCCCACGAGTCCCGACCACGTGACCCTACTGGGACTCCCTACCCTACCCCTCCCTCCACCCTCCCTCCAAGTCCTACCCCTTGTGTACATGTGGGTACCGACTAAGTACAGTTACATACCGTTTTTGGTGACATTATAACATTTTATTAATCGGAGGTTAATTTTGTATATAAAAAATTCAGATAATTAAAAAAATTTTACACTTCCCACTCCACGTACGAAGAGTGGTCTAGAGGACTACCCTCTTAGTGTCCGTCTCGGATCATTAGTAGTGTCAAATTGACGAGGGATCCAATTTCGGGGTGGGTCTACGAACTTCTTCCTTCTTCCTTCGTACGTTTACCGTCTGTCTAAATCGACCAAAGAAACGTACTCGTCTTTGGGGTAATTTTGTAATTTGTAGTGAAAGAAGGGCCGGGGTATTATAGTGAGGTTGGGGGCAGAGCTGTGGGTAAAGGACGTAGAAGTGAGTGTGGACCTGGTTAACAGTCTGCGACAAAGAACTCAGACAAGTCGTGGTGTGCACTTCTAAGAGTCGACCGGGAGGACCGGGCCGAGACTGCTCAGGACCCCGTCCGTCCCCCCGATGAAGATTTGAGTGTGGTAGCAGTACAGTGCACCCGGGCGTCCGTTGGTCCACCGAGAACCGGTCTCTGTACGAGAAGAATATCGGAGTAGATGGACTTGAGGACACAGAGTTAAAGTCTAAGTCAAAAGTGGTTTTGTATTTCAGGTTCCCCCGTCTCTTACGATAAAATTGACAAAACTAGAGACTACATAGAGGACGTAGATTTTGTTACGGAGTAAGTATTCTCCTCACATTTTTCATAAACATCTTTTTTTTACCTATTTCTTTTTTATATATACATATGTATATGTATAACATTTTTATACATAACTTTATATATAAAACATATATATGTCCATATAATATTTTTGTTTATATATAATTTTTTATATAAAAGGGAAAAAATAAGTGGGCGAATATAAAAATAAGTAGGTATATAAAAAAGGTTGACAAAGGAAAAAACTTTTTAGAGTAAAAGAGATTCTTATAAAAGAAGGGTAGAGAAACGACAACTTTACCGAAAAAAGTTCTTTATCACAAACGGGGACACCCTCCATGTAAATAAAAAGTACTAGTAGGAATCATAAAAAAGGATAGTGGACAAGTTTCTTTACGTTTAAAATTTATTTTTATTTCGTTAACTTCAGGAACGAAAATACTACCGTTAAAAATTTATATTAACCGTTTTAAATTTTTTGAATAAACGTTGGAACCTAATTAAAGGGTTTAAATAAATTAAACTACAAACAAAAATTATCGTTTTGGGAGTTTAGGACGTCGTGACTTATGTTCCGAAACGTGGTTGAGACGTAGTTTATAAACTACTCACACCCTTAAGGGACCGTCAGGTCACGTTAGAGTTACGTCCCAGTGTCCAAGGTAGAGAGAAGTCCCTTTATGTAGGGTGAACACTGTACCGCTCCGGTCCTTTTTCTTTTTTTTATAAACTAGTCAGTCACTTGTCGGAGATCGGACTTTGATGACTCCAACCACATCCCTGGAGTCTTGTTATTTTCACACGCAGCCCTACGCCAATTCGCTGGAACAGCGACAGCGATATGAGATTACTAAGGGGTGCTCCGGCCATGGGAACCCCGGAGGGGTCGACCCCCCGTCACGCCCGACCGTTCCATCCGGGGGGTGGTCCTAGGACCTCGGGTACCGCGACCCACCGTTCACTCCGAAACAGACGCAGTCCCAGCGAACCCCGAACAAGGTCCCGGTGTCCTAACTTTACCCCCGCCAGTATCTCAGGCCGACCTTTCTGTAGCACGTTCTGAAAGTCCGACGAGACGGGAGAGGGGGTGTAGGGAGAGGGGACATAAGAGTGGATGCGTAGGGGCTCCGACCGTCTTGCACTAGAATAAATTTTTACTGTATAAAAGTACACTCCAGTGTGATCCCAACCCCCTAGCCCTCCCCTCGAATTAGGTTGTGCTGACATAAAAAGGTTTCCTACTTTTGTCGGACACTTCTTCGTGTGGGGGTCCTCTCCGATGCACGGTGGGTCCTGTTTCGCCACTCACGACCCCGTCGCTCGGTTCCTGGCGTCCATGGTTGGCGACACGACCTGGTCCGGCGCGCGTACGCGGGTCCCGGGTCCCGCCTCGCCGGGGCGGGTGGTCGCGGAACCGAAGTTTTCTCTTCGACCCGAACGTCTCAGTTGGTCAAGAAACGATTTTGTCGTTGGGATTCTTTACCCACGTCCAAACTTTACAATCTAAAGAGGTGATCGACTGTTCGCTCGGACGGTAAAGAAACAAAACAGAACAAAAACTGGAACGTTCACTACTATATTAAACTTGAGGTACATAACTACCCCGCGACACTCCATTCATGGAGAAATAATAAGGGGGAGTTTAGAGGGTGAGGACCCGGTGCCGACGAGTGTACTGCGGGTGTCCTAGGTTCCGCCCCTCGCCTCTCCCCCACCAAGGGTTAAGTGGTCGAGAACGAACCAGAAGTTGACCCTCCAGCCCAACCCCCCATGGGGCGCCTGGTCCAAGTCTACGTCCGAGTCTAAGGCGTCCAGCCCCAAGTGGGCTCGGAGACGTAAAGGTCACTAGTGGGGCTACGACATGACAACCAGTGAGGGTTGTCCGAACCTCATGGTCGCCCGGAAATCAAGTGCCGCGTAACCCCAGTCTATCTTTTGAAACCCGAGAAGCTCTCTTGTCGGTCCGAACTTCCCCCTTACATACTTGCCCGAAGGGACTGTACGTAACTCAGTCCCGCATGTCTTGGGACGGTCGAGACCCTGCGAGGGACGACGTCACTGTCTCCTGTTGTAGGGAAGAGGTCCCAATAAATAAAAATAACGGTTTCAGAATAGAAAATCTAAGGTCAAATGATTACTTCTGTCCCAATCTTACGGAACGCACTCTAACTCCTCTAAAACAATAGTCGCGGTGTCAAAGGTCGAACAGTCATCGAGACTAAGGAGAGACCTCAAAGTTTCGGGAAGGATTTAGGTCGAGGAACCTCGTGAATTTTATTTCTACGAAATTATTATTATGTTGAACATTATAAAGTTAGTTTAGTATTAACTTTTTCTTTAGATGTGACAAAAGTGGACAGGTTGTAGATGAACAAAATCCCTGCAAAATTGGGGGAGGAATCCTCACTACCACCCACCTTAGTTTTCTGTCGTAACGAAAAAATACAATTGTAAACTGTCACACTCTTTACCTGAAACAGTTTAATTCCTGACGGAATGGTTACGTAGTCTTCGTACGTAGAGTTTGTTCAAAATCAAGGAAGACTACTGTGTCGTAATTTGACTTGGTATTGGGGTGAAGTAGTAATGCTTCTTCCCACCTTGTCACTCTCCGGGAAGACAGGGCCTGACGGAGACACGTCTGTCGGGAGCCTACCGTAAAGAAAGCCCCGAAAACAATGACACTTCCTTCTGAAAAATGAAGACAGAGTACTAAACTGTGACTTTTAATAACTTTTCTTGTTTTGGTTTCGGTACTATTTTTTTTTTTTTTGTCGGGTTGCACAACACATACACATAGTAAACATACCGACCCTGGCCAAAATAACAGAAACCTTGATAATGTTCTGAAGACAATTTGTACAATTTACAATTCTCCTTTGTCTGAGAACCGTTTACACCTTTTGGTTAATGTCTTTTTCAGAGACGACCTCTACCTCTTCGTGTCCCTCCCTGTCTCCTTTTGCACGGGGGCGGGAAGAGGTTGACGAGTTGTGTGTGTCTACTACGCGACAGAACTCTCTTTTATGTTGACAATGCAGCAATGGAAATGAAAATATGTATGTCATTTTACTGTGAAGAGTCAAGTTAGATGAACATCAAACATCTCATGTTGCATCTCAATGAAAAGAATTCCATTTAGACTACATTCTCTTCATCATAAAGGTTTTATTTATTGGATCTCATACTGATAAACGAGATGTTTTCTTTTTATTTTTCGGAGTGGTGATTATTTAGTTTAATAGAATTTAAAATTTGCAAACTTAATCTTTATAATTGGATGAGTTCGAAACTCTCGTACAGACAACACATGTCACACTCGTACGATAGTACACTTATAATTAACATTCTATATTAACCCGAAGGGTCCACCGCGATCACCATTTCTTAGGTGGACGGTCACATCCTCTGTTTTCTCTACGTCCTAGTTAGGGACCCACCCCTTCTAGGGGACGTCCTCCCGTACCGTTGGGTGAGCTCATAAGAACGGACCTCTTAGAGTACCTGTCTCCTTAGACCGTCGGGCACCCCAGTGTGTCTCAGTCTGTACTGACTTCGCTGAATAATGTGTACGTGTGTATGAATATGAACTTTATTTACTGAGAAGTTAAAACTTAACTAATTTTAAACTTCTCGATCTTTCGACTATAGGACTTACCTAGTTAGTTCCTCTGTTTTGGAAAAGTCGACCCCAGATCGTCACCAAAGAACTACAAGAACTACGCAAGGTGTGACACGATTCGAGGTTCCATGTGTCCACTTATTTTGCACCAGAGAACTAAAGTCCCTTGGAGGTAGAACCTTACCATCCTGTAATTAAGTTTGCACTACACCAGTCACTTGTCCTCTCTGTCGCGTACACCTTCCGCGGGTCCAACACAAGTATCACAGAAACCCTGTCTTTCTCGTCACCTGAGCTCCCAGGTTCATACACCCCTTCTCCTCCTCCTCAAATGACACCCTCTCTTTCCTATGTCTTTCCCGGTCCATGTCCGATGTGACCTCCTCACCCAACCCCGGTCCAGGACTACCTACACCCTCCACCCTCTCTTGCCTCGTTTCTTCTCCGTGTGAGTAAACCCGAAAAACCTTTCTGAAAATTCTTCAGACCCGTCCCCCGAAGGGACCACCAGGTTGTCAATTCTTCGTGGAACGTTACGTTCCCTGTACCCAAACTAGGGACCAGGTCCTTCTGGGAAGTACGACGTCTCGTTGATTCGGACACGCGGCGTTGATAATGCGGGTGTGGCAGATCTGGGGTGTGAGACGTTGTTCTCTTCAGTGGCGTTACTCTTCGGGTACGTGGTGTTGACCTCTCATCGGAGGGGAGTGAGGTTGATCTCTTTCGGACTTACGTCCTTACTTCTGGATCGTGTCGGTTTTTATTTATTTATTTGTTTATTTTTCTTCACACCCGTCTGACTTTCCTGAGTGGCTGTTCCTTTCCGTGGGTCCCCGGTCGTAGGGGCGCATCCGACGTCTAGTGTCTTTCTTCCGGCGTAAAGGTCTTAGACCGACACGCGACCTCGGGTCCTTCTCTGCCACCGGTATACACCTTACGATTCTTCATGATCCTGTCCTTCTTTACTCTCTCGTCCATCCCGAAGGGACCATCGAGTCGACCATTTCTTAGGACGACGTTACTTCCTTTCGGGTCAAGCTAAGGACCCAGCCCTTCAAGGGGGCGTCCCTTGAAGGAAGATAGGGACATCTTCCCTATCGGATGGATGAGGTCATAAGAACCCGAAGGAACCGTCGAGTCTGCCATTTCTTAGATGGACGTTACGTCCTCTGGACCCAACCTAGGGACCCAACCCTTCTAGGAGACCTCCTCCCGTACCGTTGGGGTGAGGTTTTCCTCGGACCGTCAGACGCCAGTCACCCCAACGTTTCTCAGTCTGTGCTGGTTCGTGTCGTGTCCCTGAACAATCAGTGGATTGTTGTTAACATTACACATTTTATACAAAGAATTATGAACCTAAACTCTTTATAGTCTGCTATTATCGAATTAATACCTGCAAACAATTTTTTTTTGTTTTTGCATTTATTTTTCTGTTGGCGACCAATTAATCTTCGGTCTACTAAGAGACACCCCGGGCGTCTCCCAGAGGGGACGGACAGACCCGTGGACTCGACCACTCTGTGACTACCACCGGCACGAACAGTGGGCGACCACCGAACGGACCGTGACACGGCGGGACGTACGACGAGTGAACCCCCCGAAGGGACGGTCGTAAAGCGACCTCTGCTTCCTCCGGACCACTGGTTCCTGCTTCTCACCCCTCACGACGGTGCCCACGAGCCCCCTCACCTCCTGTCGACTTGCGTTAGAAAAATACGACGAGTCGGGGGTCCATGTAGTTTAGGATTGTGACTAGGAAGTAGTGTTTTCAATTTGTCTGAACCAGTTGAGTTAAAGGACACTATTACTCGTAGTCTTTAGTGTACCTAATTACTTGGTGTTTACTAGGGGAAGTCTTATTAAAATAAAGATTAAAGAATTGGAAGGACCATGTTCGGGAACCTTACTCACTGCCGGTCTTGACTCCGTCCGACGGGTGATAGGGGCAGGACCCGTCTCGATGTCGACTTCTATCGTTACCGGTGATTCGTACCTTGGTCGCGGAGGTGTCTCGTTCCATTTACACTCCTGTAAACTAACAGAAGACGTAGGAACTGACAGTAATTCCTACACGGTGAAGAGTCGATTTCCATGTCTGACTTCTTTTTTCCGTCCCCCCTTTTCAGAATTTCCATGTCGGGAAACGGAGTCGAAATACGATGACTTACAGGGTGTAAGGACAGAATGCAAGCAAAATAAATAAATTTTATACGAAGGTGAGGAATAAAAACCGGCGTAGTTCAGATTCAACGTCGTGAGTTCGAGAAATAGTGTCTTGCCCCCGAATCAACAGGACACCGTACACCAAGAGTCAAGGGGCTGGTCCTTAGCTTGGACGTAGGGGACGCAGTCTTCCACCTGAGAAGTGGCGACCTGGTGGTCCCTTCAGGGACACAACGTAAGAACTAAGGAGGAGGGAAGAGACAGAAAACTTCCTGACCGACTAAACATTCGTAAGCCTGTGATTGACTTATTGACTTGTGGGATCTAGATAAGAGTCTGACTGTGGTCAGACTCTACATCGATTGGTCGGTTATCCATAATTCCCCTAGGAGTTTCTTAAGCGGACGGTCACGTCCTCTATGTCCTCTACGGCCCAACCCTCCTAGGTGACCTCCTCTTTTACCGTTGGGTGAGGTCATAAGAACGGACCTCTTAGGTTACCTGTCTCCTTGGACCACCCGATATCAGGTACCCCAACGTCTCTCAGTCTGTATTGACTTCTCTAAATCGTGTGTCGTACTCTTCGTCATACAGGCTTTCTTCTTTTTCTGTTTTCTGTCTTTTCGTCTCCCACTCCCCCGAACGAGTACACGATGACAGGTACAGGTACAGACATACAATCTCTTGTCCTCTGCCTTTAGACTCACCTTAAAAGACAAATTTTTACTGTCCCTACGAACTGAAAGTCATCGTTTCATTTATGTCCACCGTTAAAACATAGATGTATCAGTGGGTTTTCTACTTACTTTCCCGATTATTTTTTCATAAATTTACATATTGACAGTTTTTCTTGAGTATTTTTACTTATTAGTATAAGTATCTTTATTAATTCAGATAGATCACTCACTGTCTCGGTCGTCGAAACTCGTCTGAGTCCTAAAATCCGGACTCAGGGTCGAGATGTGGGTGGTTGATGGACTGAAACCTGTTCGATGGGATGGAGATCTCGAAGTCAAAGGTTTAGAAATTTTACCGCCATTAATATGGACAAGGGTTCCAAAAACACTCCTACTTTCTTCTATGAGTCCTGTCCCAAACCGTATCTGGTTCACAAGGTATTTGGAATGACGAGATATGTCTGTTCGGATATCAATGTGTAGTTTATGGTTTCGTTTTGAGACTTCCTTCTTTGAACGACCTTCTCAGATTTTGAAGAAACCATTCTGTAAAGTACGGAATATCTGACATAGTATAATAAACGACGAACACAACTAACATTTGTTGGATAACGTGAGTACAATTGGAAATTTAAAATTATTGCAAAATTTTAATTAATAATAACCTCATATCAACGAAATATTAGACAATCAAAGACACCACGTGGTTTTATTTAGTTGATACGTATATATATATATATATAGAGGGGAGAAAAACTCTAAAGGAAGGGTAAATTAGGTGGTTTCTCGTCTCCAGGGACACGATATGGTACACAAGAGTAACCAATACAAAATAAGGATCATAGTTATCACATACAGTTAGGGTCGGGGGGTCAAGAAGGCCGGCGGAGAAGGGGGAACCATAGGTATGTAAACAAGAGAGGTACGGACACAGAGACTCAGACGAAACGTTTATTCTAGTAGATATGGTAAAAAGATCTAAGGTGTACATACGTAATTATATATAAACAAAAGGAGAAAAGATTGAATGATGTTACAAACTGTTAGAAATCATTTTAAATCATTGAAAATTCATTTTAAGTAAATTAAATTTTTTAGTTGTTAAATTTAAGATCTTCAAATTTAATAGTTTCCATGTAAACGAAGTGACTGTCTGCAGGTATGTCAATAAGTACAAAGTGAAGACCTCTGTCGATCTCAGAAATATGACTACTAAAAACGAAAAAGTAAAGAAATAATGGTACCCACTCCCACTCCTCGGACGTTATTAACAGTAAACTCCTTCGATGTTGCAAATGTCTAGAACGAAAATAAAGAAGAAAAGAGTTATAAAGAAGGGAAAAGGTATGGTTTTCCCCCCCGTGATAGTTTAATTATATTAAAACTCCTTTCAGACATTTGATTTAAATAAATTGTAGTTTAGACCAAATCACCTTTAGGGAGATAATTCCTTACTCCAGTACAGAGAACGTTACTTAGTACGGGTAATTTAAATAGAAGAAAAGACCTATGAAAGGAAGGGAGTAAAACAGTAAAGGTTCAGAGATTAAGAACAACTAACGAGTTAATTTACCTTCGTGACTAAAAAAAAAAAAAAAAATCAAAACTTTTCCCGTACTTTGAGTTCGATGTTTTATAATAAACATAGTTGTATAGACGAAAATTGAGACGTTATTAAAAAGGATAGGTCATAAAAAATTTCGTTTATGACTAAATTAAAAGAAGTTTTGAGAGGTTTGTAGAAGAGAAGACTAGCTAAAAAAGTACACACAGAAGAGAAAACGGTAGAAGACTGACGAAGCTATGACTTTTGTTTTATCCTTTCTCCCAACAAGGGATGATATTATAAGATAATGGGTCTTTTGAACGCCTCTTGCTTTCATTTGGGACGAGAAGTTCAACCGATTATTGACTAAGTAGAGGTATGTAAAGAGATGACGAGTAAAAGGAACTACGGTTTTAATGTGTGGTTTTCTAATGTCGAGGTGAATTTATTGAGGGTGAATAAAAGTATCTGTCAGGCTCCTCTTGATATTAGAAGAGTTCCTAAGAAGTTTTCCAGAGTAGATAAGGGTCCGGAACTCTATACTAGGTCATGTATCCTACATAGTCCTAAAATGCGGACCTAAGTCAATTGTTACCTTCGTTTAAACCTTTAGATGGTCGGGGCATAGGAAAAAATTGCACATTCCTTTGATTCTGGGTCTCTTCAACATGACATATCTTTTATTAATAAAGTGTTTATATATACATATATAGTAGATGTGACGAATGTAAAAATGTCTCTTATAGTGTACTTAGCAGTATCTATGATTAATTCCCCTAGAACTTCTGTTTTGATTCGCCAAAAATATTGTTAACCGGGAAAAGTTAATTATAAAAATTAGAATTTCCTTTAGAAATACCGTTGTGTTTACTAAAATAAAGGATCACCTATACTAAAACACAAAACTTTGTCGCGGAAATAAGGTCCAAGTCTACGGCACTGGAACATATTCAAGCCAAAGGGTGGGCCCAAGAGGGGCCCCGTCCCTGACTCCCGGCGGGTCCGGGCCGAGCGTGGGTAGAACGGGTCACGGGCCCGCCGCCGCCCCTGTCGCTGCCGGCGCTGGTCTGTTACAGGACGTAAGTGCCTCCGGAGCCGGTTAGTGTCCGGCGGCGGAGGGCCGGGGCGCGCCGCGGTGGCCGGTGCGAGCCCGGCCTCTTGGACCGGAGGTCCGCCGGTAGATGCCGGTAGGATCCCGGCCTGCGGCACGGGGCGGACGCGGGGCCGGGCCTCGTCGCCTGGGCCTCGCCGCCTGGGGCCCCGTCCCCAGCGTGAGCCTCGCGGCCTGCGCGGCGGGGGAGGCCGAGCTTGCGCCGCGACAGGGAAATTCTGCTCGGAGGAGGGCCCGGCTCCTCGCGCAGCCGCCGGGGCGGCGCCCCCCGTCGCTGTAGGCCCGATGGCCCGACCGCTGCTGCTGCCGGGGAGCCCGTCGAGGGTCGGAGACACCCTGCGGGCCGAACGGCGCCAACTCCCCCCCCTAGAGACGGCCCCTCCCTCCCCGCCCGAAGTAGCGGTGCATTCGGGGGCCGGGGCCACTCGGAGCGGCCGCGGGCGGGGGTGGAGCGCCAGCGGCCTCGAACCTGCGGCTCCGAGCCGTGCGCCCAGTGCCTGCGAAGCGGGAGCCTCGGCGCGAAGCGCGCGGGTGCAGCCCGGGCGGGGTGGAGGACGCGCACGTGCCCCCCGCCCCGCGGCTCTTCAGTCGGTTAGTCGCCGCCGGCTGAGCCCTGGCGGGGACCTCAGGAGCGCCCCCCGCCGCGCCCTCCGTCTTGAAGCACCCCCCGCGCCGCGCCCCTCCGACCGCCCGATGGTCCCTCACGCTTGGACGCTCCCTCGGCCTGTGGCTCGGATGGCCGAGGCTGAGCCGTCGAGGCGCCTTCACTTTCCCTCCCTCGCCGCCCCTCCCCGCGCCCGCCGCGCACTCTTGGCCGCGCCCTCCCCCCTCCCTCCGCCGCGGCCCTCGTCCACCACGTCGGCCTCCGCCCCCTCCTCTCCCGCCCCCGCCCCCGCCCCCGCCCCCTCTCGTCCGTTCAGGGCCTCTATCTCTTGATCCCTACCTTCATGGCTCAATTACTCGCACTTCGGTCTTAGACAGTCCCGAATAAATACGTCGTGCCTCTTGAACTTCTTCAACACGTGAGTGACCACTCTACGCAGGATTCTAAAAGGAGACAGGCGTAAAAAGATCTCACCCATGTCTAAAAACTATAGACCGTTTCAAATAACTTTAACTTTCAACTAGTGTTATAAAATAGTACCCTCAACCCCCGCCCCTTTTCTTTGTTTTCCGTAAATTTTTGATTAAAGACGTCAGAGAAGATGGCTTTTAAACTCTTTCTGACATACAAAGACGTCAGTTCTGTGTGACTCAATCAAAAATCCCATCTTATCCCCCACATACGGCTGTACTTGTTTGGGCGTGGAGCTTCAGAGTAAAAGGAGCGGACGTTTTACTTTCGGTACTGGAGATGGATTAGAGCATCTACAAAACAGCAAGCTACGCTAGTTCTTTTTCACCTTATATTCGAAACAGGCCAGCGTGACCTAACTGGGGGGACCCGTCGACAGGGTCCGGTGGAAGAGAGGGGGCTACCAGAGCAGAGCAGGGGAGCGTGTCGCAGCAGGATGAGGTCGGGTGGAGCAGGACTCCAGGTCCACACCCATTAGACCCTCGGAGTCTTTGCAGTACACCCACAGGATGTGTCTCGAGCCGTGGAGGGGAGGTTTGGACGGCGCAGAGGGTAGAGTCGTCCACTTAGCGACATCGAGCCAGTAGTCGCGGAGTGGGGTAGCAGCTCAGTAATTTGGGGACCCAGGCGAAATGAAGGCATGAAGAACTGCGGACAAACAGCGACGACGGGACGAGACCGAAGGAGGCGCGTCCGGTGGCCGCAGAGGGTGGACCCAATGGCATCAATGGACGAGTGAGCAGAAGGACAGCCCCCAAAAACGGGGTGGATGTAGAGCTATAACGTCGGTGCATCTACAAAATAACATTTCACGGCGCACATTAGAGAATCCCCTACAAACAGTGGGAGCCCTATTTCGGGATAGGGGAATTGAAGAGAAATATTCCGGGAGGATTAGGACAGAGGACGATCTAGAGAGTGGTGGCCAGTGAGAAGGGTGGGCAGGGGTCAGGGTCGGATGGACTTGACGAAAGTTTAAGAGATTTACACGGGTCAGGCGAGACCGAAGACGTCGGAAGGAATCAGAGGAAGAAAAGACTCTCGACCGAAGGATGGAAAGGGAGTGGAGGAAGGGGTTTCACACTTTCTTAATCCCCGTGGGTGACGTGGGGATGGAGACGTTGTTTGGTATCGGGAAAGGACACCACCGAACAGCAGGACGGGAAGTCTCGTCCCCGACACACGACGAGTTGTAACAAGGGTCAAGGATCCTTCTAGGACCGTCATCAGCAGCCTCGGCCCACTGGGAAAATCTTATGTGTCACTCCCCGTGTCCTTTGGCTATCGGAATCCACAGATGACCGACCAAGTAAAATATAACGACTCCAAAAGTCAAAACTTAAGGAGAAGAGAATCAATGTCCAAAGAAATATTCTCATTGTAAAAAAAAATTTTTTGTTATCTAAAATGAATTTGGTTGACACTAAAAAAAACAGTGTTGTTATTTAGAGAAGGTCGTCTTTATCACACACACCAAATACTTTACTTTAAGTACCGGTCACCGACGGCAAGTTACGTTTATCCGTCTTTACCCAATTTACCTGAGTAAAATGTGAGTCTGAGACTTAGATTCGACTTTCATTACGGGGTCACTACTAACTCCCTTCCGTACCTTTCTTTCTCATAATTCGACTCTCAAAACCAAGGAACAATAGTAAAAAAATCTAATGGTAATCGGTATACAATTCTTTAATGACTATTACTGAAATTTTTTTGTTGAGGGCTACGTGGATTATAAAAAGAAAACGAATGTTCTTTACAGGCGTATTGTTTGACTTTAAGAGTAAAGGAACACGAACTTCGAGTTTTCTGATTGTATAAATCTATACATCATAAAGATTTGTGGCGGGACGGTGTGTGAAAGGTTATTTCAAGTTGTTCTTAAGAAACAACTCTCTACATTATAAACCTCCCCTCCTATCCCCTTATTTAGAGTTGATGACGTTTAACAAAGGGACGTCGGAATGAGACTTCCTCTAGGAACAACCGAAAGAGTAATGACATGTTGATGAGACAACTAAGACAATGTGGAACCACCTTCCCTCCCCTCAAGTCATTCTTTATTTTTAAAAATTTTTCTTCCCTCCCATTCGAATAAAGAAATCATTTTATTGTTGTTTTTTACTTTAATATATTTTCATTTTCGTTCATTACATAAATTTCATAAATTTCCTCTTTTTTGTACGTAATATTACTAAATGATAAAGATATGTTTTCATAAGAGAGTCGTACATAGTATAGACAAATACCCTGAGTGGTTTACTAATAATATTTGTTTACCATTCCCAAATTTTTTACACTCTCTTTACCGAAGAAAACGTATACAGTCGAGTCCATTAAAACTCAAATCTTTTGTAAAATACATGACACTAAATCATTTTTAGGATATAAAATGAATGTAAAATCGATCAGGACAAAAAGTCAAAAATTTGGAATTTTTTTTGAATAAAGGTTTGATATCTCACCATTTTCTAATAATTTTTTTTGACAAATATCACTTTGTAAAAAATGTTTATCGATGAAAATTCTCCCCTAAGGGACGTCACCAGGTCACCAATTTCCAAGACGTAAAAGTGACGACTCCCACTCCCAAGTTAGGGACCAACCCCTTGATTCTAGGACTTTGGACGTGTCGTACTGGATTGTTTTCATTTATTTATATTTCTCGTAGAGATGTTGTTGTATGTAAAGTCGGAATAAATTTTTACAGTTTGGACTAATTCACTGTGGAACTCTCTTAGTGTGTAACTCCGACTCTAGATTCTAACGGTAAACGATGTAAACAACCAAAATCGTCTCTAAAGTTCGACTAACCCGCCAGTCGAGTCGTCTCTATACGTCACTACTGGTTGTCCATCGTTTCACCTCTTTCCCACCCAAAACCTTAATTTTCTGAGTCCAGATTTAGTCTATCGGAACATGGAAGACGTTCAATGTAGACTTTGGTTCCCAGGTGTAAATATTTAATTCGTTGATAAACAATAGAACTGGTGACACAGACACTCCTATTACATAGGACGGTCGGAACTTTATGATCTATTGAGTATCAAGGACGATGACAGGATGTGTAAGACGAAACAGTAACCTCTGTAAACTAAAAGTGTCTTTATTATTTTAATATATACTTAATATATACACACGTATACTTTCTCTTTTACAATCAGGTACCTTACTGGAGCACCTAACATCGGGTGGTCCGAGGAGACAGGTAACCTAAGAGGTCCGTTCTTACGACCTCACCCAACGGTAAAGGAGGAGGTCCCCTAGAAAGGTTGGGTCCCTGACTTGGGTCCAGAGGGTGCAACGTCCTTCTAAAAAATGGTAGACTTGGTGGTCCCTTCGGGTATATATATATACAACGTACAATTCAATGAGGTCAGCACAGACTGAGAAACACTGTCACCTGTGTACACCCAACGGTACGGGAGGAGGTCCCCTAGAAGGGCTAGGTCCCTAACTTGGGTATAGAGAATACCGCGAACGTAACCGTCCGTCCAAGAAATGACGATCGCGATGGACCCTTCGGGGAGAGAGAGACAGAGAGAGAGATATATATATATTTTACGTACATATATGTATATATGTGTATATATACATACATATATGTATATATATGTATATACATACATATATGTATATTTCCTTTATTCAATGAAAAAGTATTTGATACTGAGGAGTTCCTCTTAAATATATACGAACGTAAATAGCCACCCATTATCGACTATAATCTCTGTTAACCCCGTGGGACATATTTTGTGTTAGGAACATCATTCCCATGTCTCCTACGACCATACAGATCTCAAACACCATGAGATACATCTTACGTCCTCGTTCCACTATACACACACACACTTTGATTATTTTTACCTATTTACTTCTATTCCGTCTATCAATTATTTCGAGTCAAGTCAAGTCAAGGAGTCAGAACAGGCTGAGAGACACTGGGGTACCTGACGTCGTACGGTCCGAAGGGACAGGAAGTGGTCGAGGGCCTCGAACGGGTTTGAGTACAAGTAGCTTAATCACTACGGTAGGTCGGTAGAGTAAGAGACAGCAGGGGAAGAGGAGGACGGAAGTGAGAAAGGGTCGTAGTCCCAGAAAAGATTACTTAGTCAAGAAGTGTAGTCCACCGGTTTTATAGTCTCGAAGTCGAAGTCGTAGTCAGGAAGATTACTTATAAGTCCTGACTAAAGTAGAGAGAGAGAAAAAAAAAAAGAAAACTTTTTTTTTTCATAAATAAACCGACGTGACCCAGAATCAACAGAGTACACTCAGGATCAAGGGACTGGTCCCTAACTTGGGTCCCAACGATGTGACCTTCGTACTTCAGAATTGGCGACCTGTTGGTCCCTTCGGGGTCACTTCACATAGAACAGACCACAAGTGACAGCTTCCGATTTCTTCCTTCTATAAGAAGTTACTGTCATAAATAAATAATAATAAATGGGTACTATTTGGACCTCTTATTTCATCGTTTTACCGTTGGTTTTGTGAAGATATAGGAACTAAGGAAGTGGGTTCAAACTTTATAAACCGGTCACCAATTAATAGGATCCAAACTGGCTTTTGAAAGTACGTCTTTCGATATTACGTGTACTATACCTACCAATTTATTTGTGTTCTACATAAAAGAGAGTTCCTTCTTAAGACTCTTTCTTTTCTTTGTCTCGGGATTCTACAGACACTTACTCGGACGTGAGACGGACCCTTCCTCCGTCCTACCCGTTGAAGGGCGACGAAGAATGCCTGGAGGGGGCTGGTTCGTCTCCTCCGTAGAGGATGTACTTATGGCACGTGAGCGGGACATGGGAAGGTGGGAGTCTCAGAGAAAGAGAACCCAGGATTGTGATAGGTAAAAGACTTCAACGGACAATTTTATATTTAGAGGGACTCTCCCCACAGTGACCTTGCCCCTCGATTGTGGATGTATTAGAAAATGGTCGAGTCGTCTCTACCAAGAATAGGACGACTCTCGTGCCTTCCCTTCTTCTACCTGTGTATTCTCGGACACTTGTCGGTTCCACCTCTCCTTCCAGGGTGTCTCGTCTCTGGCTTCGTGCGACTGTCAAAACGACCTTGTCAGGGAGGTCGAGACAAAGACACGTCCACACTTTAGGACGCCACCCCAAAGCTGGAGACGGGAGTCCGAAAGTCTAGAGACGTAGACCGTCATGGGTATCGAGAGCTGACAGCACTCCAAGTCGACCTAAGTCTGATCGAAACACCATTTCTTCCATGATCTTCTTTTTCGTGAGACTTCCAGTCTTCTGGGGTCAAGAAACCCTGAAACACGATAAGTCTGAAGTCAACGGTGTAAACGTTTTTTCTTCCTTACCGAAGACAAGGATAAGACGAGACGCAAAGTAGGAGAGGGACGTCTGAAGAGAGGGTTTAGAAAAATGACATTAATTCGGAGGTGGAACACCATCGAGGATTTTCCACCTTTGTTGGGTTTACAGGCACCTACACACCTACTTGTTTACACCAGATATGTATGTTACCTTATAATGAGTCGGAATTTCTTCTTCCTTTAAGACTGGACACGATGCCGTATCTATTTTGGACTTCTGTAATACGACTCATTACAGAGTAAGGTAAAGTGACCTCCGGAGACGATTACGTACAAAACCTCGAGACAAAACAGTACAGAGTCGGAACAAGACTTGTTTGGAGTAAAAATTGACGAGAAAAACGTCGGGAGGTTTTCACGACATGAGAGAACTCAGGTTTACAAACGTGTTCGTCTAGAACGACGGACCGTGGGATGAAGAAGGGAGAAGAAATGGATTGTCTAGGATGTACAAGGATTCCCGAGTGGAGATTCTTTCGGCCACGATCGGAGAGGGAGTCCGACATCCTCCTCGGATACCCGGGTGCCGTGGGGAACGAATAAGGAGGGTAGTAAACACATAATGCTGAAAGGGTGCTTTCCCGTCCCTAAAACCGCAGAAATACCGTACGAGGGTTAGACTACGTCCGGACTGTGTTATTTGGACAACTTATTCAGTGACTTATATGAAAATTTTTTACGAAGTCAAGTCAACGAGTCAGTACAGGTTGAGAAACGCTGGGGTACCTAACATCGTGTGGTCCGAACGGACAGGTAGTGGTTGAGGGTCTCGAATGAGTCTGAGTACAGGCAACTCAGCCACTACGGTAGGTTGGTAGAGTAGGAATAAAAACTAAATAAGGAAATAAACCGACACGGTCCAGAAACAAAGCCGTACGTCCTAGGAATCGACACCGTACACCGAAGCTCAAGGGACTAGTCCCTAGCTTGGACCCGGGGGACGTACCTCTCTCGCCTCAGAATCGGTGACCTGGTCTTCCCTTCAGAGGGGGACTTATAAGAATTCTTGTGTAACAAATTTTTTTTCTTTTCATGTGTAACAATATCCAACCAGATTAGTTACTATTAAACCGAATATCTAAAATAAAGACAATAAAATAATAGAAGAATATTCATAGTACAGAAATAGAAAATGCAATAGAAAAAAAAATGGATGATCAATTAAAATTATGAACTGTACAGTTATCTTAGTCCAAACCGTCGTGTATTGTTTTTTAAGAGTCTATTGTAATCGTATTTGTTTTATCTTCAAACTAGGGTTAAGACGTCTTCAAGTTCATGTCTGTCACAACCCGACTATGGGTAAAGGGAGGTTTAGAAGTCCCTAATTAAGAGAAAGTCGAAGTGAACCGGTAGGACTCCGACAGAAACACGAGGTTCTACCTCCGGTCCGACCTTAAGGTCCTTCCTAGTTCTTTCCCACATCCCACATATCGTCGACAGAAAGACCTTCGAGGAGTCTACGAGTGTATGTCGTAAGAACGAGTGTATGACAACCCGTCGAATTAGTGTGCATCGACGTTCCCTCCGACTCTATGGCAGACATAAGACTCGTCTGTACAGAGGTCGATTTTAGGGTGACCACACCTTCTCCTCGTTACTTACAACCCCCTGTCTTTCTTCCCCTCCGGTCTGGTCATATTTTTTCTATGTTTGCACAGTTATGGTATTAGGTCAACTTAGATCTAAAGATCTACATAAGAAGGGTCGAGGATTAGAGGAAACAACTTTCCAGTGCTGTAAATCTGAATCTGAGCCCTCAAAAGTGTGATTCGTTTCGAGATTTAAAGGTCCAAAAGAGGAAAATGGTCCATTAGTTTCTTCATTCACGACAGGGGAACAGGAAGCATACCCCGAGTCTCTCCCCCGTCTCCCGTCATCTCGACTCCTGACAGTCACCTCTTTCCCGCGTCATCATTGTTTCCGTCCTACAGTGCAAAGTTGTGCAGACTAGACCGGGGACGCAGAGGGCCCGGCCGAACCGAAACAGGACAAAAAGGGACCGAGCCGAGAGACCCCACACAAGGGTCGTTAAGGGTTGGAGATCGTGGACGTCAAGGTGGGACCCTTCGACCTCCAGAGACGAGGAGGTGTCCGGTGACACCTACGAGGTCAGTGGGATCTCCTCAGTAGCCTCCGGTGCCAGAGACGGTGGTCCGGTCCACGTCTACAACGGACGTCTCCTGGGGTCAGACATGGTGTTTGGACGAGAGTGAACAGTGGTCGGAGTCTCGGAATCGGTGGTCGGGACTACCGTACGGGAGTAAGGGACAAGCGTGACAATGAGAGGTTCGCAGAGGACTCGAAAAGGGAAGGTAATAAAAAGGAGGAAGGGTCACGGAAGGCCCCAGGAGTCTTTGGGACTAACGAGAGTACCGAAATAAGTCGAAAGTGAGAGGTGGATTGAGTGACCGTTAGAGGAGGGGACTTAGAGATTGGAGGTAGAGAAGAGACATCGACTCCTGAGACGAGGTCCGAGTCGTAGGAGGAGGGAGGAAGAGGCGTCCGAAGAAGGAGAGGGGGTCTCGGGGAAAATGACACTCTTTTCGGGAGGGAAAAAAACGACGAGGTAGGCAAAAGAAAGAAAGTAGCGGTTTATTCCTTTTTGTGAAGCGAATCGGTAACGAGGGTCACTAAGTAGTGGTGAGGAGTGGGGCAAGGGACAGTAGTCCACCGTGTGCGGTGGAGAAACACCAGGGGCCACTCGAGGTTTAATGTAGTAGGTTACTTTCGTTGTCTAAGGAACTAACATTGTACTGTGATTGTAGTGACGGGAAAGTAATGTTAAAAGAGAACGGAAGGTAGTGGGATGTACGAAACCAACAAAAGAGTGAAAAGTACTGGTGAGACTAGTCGCCATTTGGTAGTGACGAAGGAGCCACCGAATCTTCCATTTCTTAGACGTACGTTACACCCTCTGGACCCAAACTAGGGACCCAGTCCTACTAGGGGACCTCCTCCCGTACTGTTGGGTGAGGTCATAAGAACGGACCTCTTAGGTGTACCTGTCTCCTCGGTCCACCCGATGTCAGGTACCCCACCGTTCATCAGCCTGTACTGACTCATTGTGAAGGTCAAAAGACTGGTGTGACTAGTCACTATTTTGTAGTCACGATTGTTGATTACAAATTACTCGTGAATAAAACACAGTCCGTCCAGTTTACCAAATATGTGTAGTAAAGGAAATTGCGAACATCACTGAGACACCTCCTCTACGTCAATAATGGGGGTGAAATGTCTATTCCTTTGTCCGAGCATTCGGATGTATCCAGTTACTACACGAGTGTTACGGTTTCGATCATTCTCAATCTCGATTTGAGTTTGGGATCAAACGACTTAAGGTTTGGTCCTCCTGGGAGACCAAGACACGGTGGACAACAGGGAGTAAAGGACCAAAGTGGAATTTATACTCTGAAAGGGTCCGAAAAGACAAGACCCAATGGACGAGGGGACCCATATCTGTGAATGAAAATTTTCCTTTACACGAAGGTGTCTCACTCGTGAGGTAAACAAAAATAGGGTAATAATACCTTATAAATTTGTGTCTCTCTCTGTCTTAACACATTACTGGGGAATGGGACAGGGGTCCGTTGCGGTGGGTTCAGGTTGTCAGTAGGTGACCACCGGTGAGAACAAAACACACGTGGGGTGGTAAGGGGTATGGGGGATGGTCTAATAAAACGTCGTTTAGAGTCTTTAGTATAGTCAAGTAGACATTTATAAGGTCATATAAAATTTTTATAACAACAAACCAGAGGTTCAGTACAAACTGAGAAAACACTGGGGTACCTGACATCGGGTGGTACGAGGAAGACAGACACTCTAAAAGGTCCGTTTTCTAATGACCTCACCCAACGGTAAGGGAAGAAGTCTCTTAGAAGGGTAGGGTCCCTAACTTGGGTGCAGAGGACGTGATCGTCCGTCAAAGAAATGGTGACTCGGTGGTCTTTTCGGGAACATTTTACATTCGTGGGAAATTTTTCGGAATTGGTACTTTTGTAATTATACAGATTTTTACTTTTTCTTGGGGCACTATAGTCGTTTATAGGTTAGTCTAGTGTAAAGGAGTCAACAGAGTATTTCAAAAATTTCTCAACCAAACAAGAAACAAGTCTAGCCCTAGGTTTATTCCAGGTGTGTGCAGTGAGAAATTTAGAGAGAATTAGTAAACTAAGGAGAAAAGAGAAAAGGATGTGGGGGTCGGGGGTGTTAAATAAACATCTTTCGTGGGTAAGGAACCATGGGTTTTAGGTGGGACACTTAAAACGACTAGCGTAGGGGGATCCCAACAAATTGTGTAACTAGGGAGGTAGGTAAGTTTAAAGGTCATTTGATATATAACGGTGTTGTTTTCAGGCAGATCAGTTCCAACACCAAAAAGGTCACCAGTACATACCTACAGTCTCAACCTGACACTTCTTTCGACTCACACCTTCTTAACTACGAAAACTTGACAACACAATCTCTTCTGAGAACTCTTAGGGAACCTGACGTTCCTCTAGGTTGGTCAGGTAAGATTCCCTCTAGTCAGGACCCACAAGAAACCTTCCTTACTACGACTTCGACTTTGAGGTCACGAAACCGGTGGAGTACACTTCTCAACTGAGTGACCTTTTCTGAGACTACGACCCTCCCTAACCCCCGTCCTCCTCTTCCCCTGCTGTCTCCTACTCTACCGACCTACCGTAGTGCCTGAACTACCTGCACTCAAACTCACTTGAGGCCCTCAACCACTATCTGTCCCTCCGGACCGCACGACGTCAGGTACCCCAGCGTCTCAGCCTGTGCTGACTCGCTGACTTTACTTGACTATCAGTCTACCTCTACACACTCGACTAAGTTCAAGTAAAAAGTCGTTCTACTAAGACATCCACTTTACTATATGAAGGTAGTCCTTAGAACAAATAAATCCACTGAAGGTTCAGACATAGGTCGAAGTAAGGAAATAGAATCCGATTGACTATAATCGGTAGTAGAGTTTTAACTGTGCAGATTTTTCTTTAAATAGAAGGGGGTGTGTTCGAAAGGGAGAACTGTGGAAGAGACAAAGACAGTAAGGACGACAGGAAAATTTACAGAACCCGAGGGTCAGAGTCCCGGTTTGAAGTGAGAGGGAACTGAGGGTACAAGTCAGTGTTTCTGGACGGTCAAGAGAGAGATATCCCACTATCTTGGGAAAGGGGAACGTGCAGTGTGGGTAACGGGAACAGGTCCGAAATTTTCATAATGTTATGGACGGGGGGTGGGGTGACCAGAGAGAACGGAGTCAAGGTGAGGTATTTGACGGTAACCTGGTTCCAGTTTGGACTGCAGAAGAAGGAAGTCACACCTTATAACCTCGTAGTCTATTTGTTAATGAGTTCGAGGCCTTATCCGCTTCGAAGAGAGACTCCTATTAGGACCTAAACAGAGTTCCCTGTGGGCACCGGGGTGTGATCCCCCTTCCGTCTCAACGGATAGTAGGACCACTTTGAGACGAACGATCGTCGAAAGAGACGAAAGGGCCATCCTGTAAGTGTGAAGACAAACACAAGAAGTCAACGATGCAACACAGACTGAGAAACGTTGGGGAACCTGACGTCGTGCGGTCCGAAGGGACAGGTGATAGAGGGCCTCAAACGAGTTTGAATACAGGTAACTCAGTCACTACGGTAGGTTGCCAGAGTAGGAGACAGTGGGGGAAGAGGAGGACGGAAGTTAGAAAGATTTGTAGTCCCAGAAAAGGTAACTCAGCCGAGAAGCGTAGTCCACTGTTTTCATAACGTCTAAGTCGTAGTCAGGAAGGTTACTTATAAGTCCCAACTAAAGGAAATCCTGACTGACCAAACTAGAGGAACGACAGGTCCCTGAGAGTTCTCAAAGTTTGTGAACACAAACAGACCAGGATTTTGTACACGGACCGACAACTGGTCATTATGTCTAACCGTCGGTGGAACCGGGACGAGAGTGCAGTGGGCGACCGACCGAGATTAATGTTCGGTTCGTGTCTTTGTGGGTTGTTGTGTTTCTTGAGGGTCGGGTCTCTCCCTCCCTACAAGTCTCTTTTAAGGGAGTCTCTGTACGATAGACAGGTGAGAAGGTTCTTGAAGTAACTTAATTGGTCACTGGGAGACGTAGGACCTACGGGAAGTTGGTTCTCTGAAACTTGTAATAGGACGACTATGACGAGGACGGGTGTTGAGTGGTAGACACTCTAAAGGGTACACTACGAAAGAACATTTTAAGTTGTCTTTCTGGACCATAAGTGTCTCGACCATATGGTAGGAAAGGTATCTTTTTCGATACTCAAATATCAAAGGGAAAAATCCGACCAATAGTTCTCCGAGTCTATTTTAACGTTTCAGGTCATTACCGAATTACGAAAAGTAATCTTTAAAGTATAAAAAAGGTTCCAGGACTGAAGGTAAACATCAAGAGGAAATTATTAAAACACAACAATAGAGTATTCGTGGAATTTTACGTAAAACCTTACTAGGACACACACGCAATTCACTTATTTTACGATGACGTAAGGAGGTGGGTCCGTTTCCAAGTAACTAAATGGAGTAGACTGAGGTTCAAATGAATAAGACATGGAAGACTACCCCTGTGACGGGAAAGATACCAAGGTCGTCGTGGGGTTTCGGGTGGGTGGGGTCTATGGAGTCAAGTCTACAGGAGTAGGGGGGGTACTTGGTAGGACTGAAGGGTCGGATCTCGTTCGAACGGGAGGAGACTCCCGGAAAGTGCAACAAACATGTGATAAAGTAGGTGGTGAAGGGTACGTGACAGAAAATAACAATCAAAATATTCAATAAAAAATTTCATTTTCATTAAACGTGTATATCATCTTTTAACTTTGACATACTCTGTCCAACGTGCCCTTTTTCATGGACGGTAGGTGTTAACGGAATCTCCGTTAGTGATAACGATCAGGAAAAACATAGTAAGGTCTGTGTAGATACGTAAATGTTTGTATACCTATATCCGTATATATATGTATATACATGTACAAAAGAATGTTTAAGAAGACAGGAAAAAGGGTGTCGATACTTGTATTGTGTATGTAAGAAGACGTGGAGCTGAAAAAAAACCGACGTGGCACGTCAAACACCCTAAAATCAAGGGGGTGGTCTCTACCTTGGACGTAGGGAACTTCACCTTCGTGTCTCAGGGTTGACGACCTAGTAGTTCCTCCAGGGATCTGTAAACAAAAGTTATGTTGTCATACTGAACCTCTGCTGTCGTGTAGTCATACGTTTATAGATGGAGTAAGAGATATTATGGGCGCGTCGAAGACAACTTTTCCATTTGGAATTAAATAAACTAATCAATATGTAGTACCAACCATAGAAAGACCGAATTACATGAGAAAGACTCCCGTTACGTCTGTTATTTTGGTGATAATCATAACGGGAGGTGTTTAGGTCCCATACCATAGAAGGTGTATCCTTTTCGAATTATTTATTGACTACCAGTTGAAAATAGTTATTTATCAGTTTGTCTTTCATTAAGATGAAATATGTTTACAAAATCCTCATTGAACTCTTTCAGAATGGCGTAGTCGGAAAGTTGATGCCGGTAGAACGTCACTGTAACAGACACCAGACCCGAACTGGAACCCCATATGACATAGAGTCAAGTACTTCTGTCACGACTCCCCTGGGCTCGGACCCCGTCCCGAGGGTCCCCTACGTGACCCAGGTCGGTTCCAAGGCGGAAGTCGCAGGCCTCGTCCCTTAGACGTCCTGACTCTCTTCGACAGGCTCGAAGGGACCACCGAGTCACCAGTTCTTAGGAGGTCGGTTACGTCCTCTGTTCCCAAGGTGGGGACTAGACCCTTCTAGGGAGTACGGGGCCTCGTTGGTTCTGACGCACGGTGTTGATGACTCGAGCACAAGAGCTCTGGTCCTCGACGTCGGTGACTTCGGGTTCACGGGATCTTGGACACGACGTGCTCTCTTCCGGGACGCTACTCTTCGGACTCGTGGCGTTCGGCTCTCATCGGGGACGAGAGACGTCGATCTCTTTTCGGGCACGTCGTCACTTCTGGGTCGTGTCGGTGGTTATCTGTTTAGTTCCAAACTCCGTTTCCTTCACGTACACTAATATCTTGTACCATAGTAGAGGGGGTTAAGTAAGAGTAAGGTGACGGAACCAGACATGGGAGAGACTCGGGTGTACATGATAAACTGAGCACCACCCTCTGCACACGATTATAATGTAAAAGAGAAGAACTCTCTCCATTAGTTCTTTGTCCAAAACCCCCTTCATGCACATCGACACGAAGACTCTGAAAGTCGGATCCATTGAATCTGCACTGGACTCCCGTCACCGGGGTGGCGTTGAGACCCTCCTGTCCTGCCCCTGGGTCACCCACCCTGTCTCGGGGTCCAGGTAAGTTGACGGCGACGACTCTAGAGTCCTTCAACACGAACGGGTCCTTGGCCTCAGTCGGGCGCCTTACTGTAGGTCCCTTTGACGGTTCTCCTTCCGAATCCTCTGTCCAATTATGCCTCAGAACGATCGAAAGATTTACTTTTCGGGGTCGTATCATCGAGGTGGTGTAATCTTTGTGTAATCTTTGTATAATTGTTCATTAATGAAACCTCCTTCAATTGAGACAATTTAATGTTTAATTCTATTTTAATCCTTATAAAGAGGAAAGTCTAAGTTCACGTGTCCTATACATATCAAAATTTTACTAAGGAAAGACTTAGGTGGGTAGGAGCGCGGAATTTACGTCACGAATAAGGTATTTGTAAACAGTGCACGGAGGAGAGACATTCCGTGAGATGATCCACGACCAGAACTTGATTCGAAAGTGTTTAGACTCACACAATGACCTACCCACGTAAGGGTGTTGGTATAAAGTGGCACGTCGTCACTCGTCTCTCCACAGACACAGAGGTGGGTCCTCTTCCGTACTAAACATCGTAGTAAGAGTTCAGGCAG
The DNA here is from genome assembly GCA_006410555.1 of Capra ibex. Lineage (NCBI taxonomy): Eukaryota > Metazoa > Chordata > Mammalia > Artiodactyla > Bovidae > Capra > Capra ibex. The sequence goes on along the minus strand of SJYO01049755.1, from coordinate 41,354,539 downwards.
AATGGGTCTCGACGTTGGATTTCTTCTAGGACACTTTTAGTCCCACGCCTGAGTAGACAGTTTACAGAAAAAGGGGAAATCTCGTCTCCAATCACATGTGTTAACCTACATTTCCTCAAGTCAAGTGTCGCCTAGCACTCCTTCCGTACCGCAGAAAGGTGGTAATGACCTAAAGACAAACCTCAACTCTTCTGGACCCAAACCTAGGGCGAAAAAGTAAGTATCGTCCCGTTAGAGAGTGCTACGTCTACGGAGTAGACAACGTACTCGTACTAGACGTTTTCGGTTTAGATTATAAAAAAAGATGACCCTTATAAAACTGGTTCCTCCTTCTCCCGACCTCGTGGTACACGATCGTTCTCAATAACCGTTTATGGATTTGGTCTCAATTTACATCCGCGTAGTACTCCAGACTGTGTGCGCCATACCTTAATCCGTTGGAATTTAATACTGGGCAAGAGTAAAATGCATAGTCTCATGTTGAAACTCAAACTGGGTCAAGTCGGATCTTGACAGGTTCTTGAACGTTACTATCATAATACAGGAAAATACAGGGGACATACTATGACTGTGACGACTCTAGTGGCCTTGTCTTTGTCGTGGGTACCGGAACTGGACTGACAGTGACCTTAGGTTGGTCTACTCGGTTGGTCGGTGGGACCTTGAATTCCCTTATCTTCCTTCTCCTCTGTATAAGTCAATAAAGAGACAACAACAATTGTAGAAAGAAGGGGGTTTCTCCTAAACTCTACCGGTCATTAGAGACGTATTATATTAGTGTATGTCAGTGTTCAACACACACTACTATACATACACTAAGTTTCTTTCGTGTGAACTAACACCGATGAAGTACTTGGTATGTTCCACTAGAACGGACCAGGGACCCTTGGACAAGACCACTACACTGGTTGATAGGAGAAACCAAGGACGTCTACCGTTACTGAGGGGGCACACTTGGCCCGTCAAGAGGTCAGGCTGAGAAAAGGGACCCCAACTTGTAGTGACTTCCTTTAACGTTGTCAGACTACGGAGACGTCAGGGTCGAGTCCTGAGTCCCTCAGGATCCTGAGGTCCTCCCAGGTAAGTGAAGTAAAAGTGTCGAAGAAGGAGCATCTCTGACAAGGTTCTGACCTTAGGAACAGAGTTTAGAGGACTGGGAGGTACTTGTAAACTTAGAGTCCTCTACTAATTGGTGACTTAACTCCCACTTTTTTTTTCTTCGAAAATATTTACGTAAACGAATTGAAAGACTGTAGAGAGAGATGGGGTCGGATATTTGCATAACGGTAACGACAGTCGGAAAGAAACCAAAGTTTTTCGGGGCACAACGAGAAGGGTAGTTGGGAGACGACCTACGAAGAAGGAGAGTTATCCGGACTGAGAGGATCCAGTAAAGGGGAGACGGAGGACCGAGAACAGAGAATGAGATTTCATTACGTGTAGTGACAGTAAATTTTTTTGTTGTTGTTGATAATGAGAGGGAAATTACCCTCAAGAGGACATCTACGATGAGGTAGAGAAGTAAAGCAAAGACTGGAAGATTCCTTTCTTCAGACGTGGTAGACAGATGTGAACGAGTTGTGGGTAAGTGAAAGAGAGGGGAGACACTAAGTCAAAAATGAGAGTTGAGAGCTTTGACGCTTCCAATTGTTTCTGATTCAGGTACTTGTGAACAATAAGGAACGTAGGAACAAGAGAGACACTGTGAACCGTGACAACGGGGAAGGGAAGACCTTTGAGACGAAGGAACTACAGAAGGACAAAGAAAGCCTGTCACTCACTAAGTACGTAGAAAGAGGTCACCGAAGAGAAAAAGACGGACAGAGAATCGTACACAAAACGTACCTATTCATTACAAGGGTTACTTAGTAAGGGAGGAGACCCGAGCGGACCACAACTTAGGTCCTGGTGCACTGAACGAAACCGGTCACTTTGGAGTTACTTGTACTTTAGTCGTCTCAGAACTGTTCCTGAACACAGAACCGTGAACGGAAGAACTTTGCGAGGAGTCTTTGAAGACACAGAAGACCTACTGATTCTACTTTCCGGTTCTTCTCTCTTTCCTCTCTCCCTTACAGTTTTTATGGTCTAAAAAAGTTGACTCAGGCTTCGGTCGAGTGGGTGGTCTACTTAGTATGGAAAAAAAACCAAGTTCGGTGATTCCAGACCCTACCGAACTGTATGTCATTATTTGTTGGCTCTTCTCGACCACAAAATTGCTAAGGATAACAACAGGACGTAAGGAGATTACAACGTACAAAAAGGCCTGTAGGTAAGGTTACCATGGTAAGTATACAGTATTAATAATTTGAATGCAAAGATCTGGTCTAGCCAGAAGATTTGAGGATAGAGAATGAAGGACCTGTAGGGATGAACTTATAAGGTGTCTGACGAGACTTAAGGGTGTGGTTTCGTAGTCTAAGAAGGTGTCTGAAGAAGGGTGAATAATGACTAGAACCAATCACTACGTAGATGAATGGTCAGTGAGTTCCTCTCTTGAATTTCACTTAGAAGTTGGGGAGGGAAAGTAAGTGAATAGTTGTTAGTCAACAAGTGGTTTAGAATAGTTCATACAGTGGATTGAGAGAGAGTGTAAATAGAGAAATAGAGGTTGTGGAGATTACGGGGGACCAGTTCCTGGAGTTGTACAACATGAAATAGTTTTTGGAGATGACAGAGGGACGAGACTCCAAACAAGACTAGTAAAAGGTCGACTGTTAGGAAAACACCGAGGAGTGGATACCTTATTCCATTTATAAAGAATTATACGATGATTTGGGAAAGACTGGACCGGAAGGAGTGTAAAGGTGACAGTAAAAGACGAGAAAGGGACACATATGACACTAGACTCGGTTTAATGAGTGTCCCGGCTGTGATCGGTAGACGGGGTACCTACAGAGTCTGTCAAAAGGACGGACCATGGAGGGGAGGGGACGGTAGACGTCTCAGGAACTTCTGAGTCTAATTTACAGTGTAGGAGACACTTCGGAGGGACGGAGAGACCCGTTTTCGTTTTACTCCGTAGAGAAGACTCATTAGTACATGGGTCATCATGGTACTGACATGTGCAAAAAATTTAACACCACTACACGAACTTATAGACAGTGGGGACTATCTCAGTCTCTCGAGGAGGCCCCATCCCCACCGAAATGTAAACAAAAGTATCACGGGTCGTGTCACAGACTATGTACCGTTCGCAAGTTATTAATGACTTATTTATTCTGTGACATAAAAGGGTGAACATTGTAAAACAATTACACGGAATATTAACCGATTCAATCGTGGAACCTAAAGGTAAATAATCAGAGTTTTATCTCTACCCTCTGAAATTCACAACAACTTGCACTGAATCCATTCAAACCACCATTCAGTGTCTTCAACCTCGACCATTGACGCCCCTTTTCTCCGTTTACGGAACAACGTCCACCCGTCACCCCGACACAACCTTGATGACGGAGGTGTGGGGTTCGTCACGAGGAAAGTCTGACTCTGGTGGAAGAAGGTAGTGTCCCCCTCACCAGGTAGTACGGGGAGACAAAAAGACCCCCTACTGCCGGGCGCACTGTTCGTAAATCCTTGTGGAACTCAGACTTGTTATTGTGTCCTTCACACCTTAACTAAAATAAAGAAGGGGAAAGAACGGAATACTCCCAAAGAAGAGAAAGAGAGGGACGAAGTCCATGGTAAAGGGTGGCAGACGTGGGGTAGTGTCTCCAGAAAGTTTCCTTTCTAGACTGAACACTGACAGACTTACAAAGTCACTCGGGGGGTTACGAAAACCCCAAGTTAGTTCCCGAAAGGAACCAAGACGGATGAAGAGGTCAGATTAGACGACAGGGGACTGAGATGGTAAAGACATTCGTCCATTCGTAAGTGACCCATGGAAACACACTTCCGAGACACGGTGAACCCCTACGGTTTCCTGTTTCGTATCGGCAATAGGGGTTCATCGAGTGTTACGTCACTCTTTGATTCTGTTCTTACTTAAGATTAAATTACATTTGGTCATAATTACCCCTGTTCATAACTTACCTACTCTCCTGTCGGTCGGTAGGACCCCCGAGTCACTTCTGGTTCGTCCTGGACGGGAGGTACACGGTCAATCATACCTTGGTGAACGTCACTGGACACGAGTGGTCCGAAACTTTGGAGACCTGGAACACCAGTAGGTAGGACGAGAGAAACAAGGTTCTTTTAGGAGTTCGGGGGAAGGAAGATCCTTCGGACAACACGACAGAGTCGTCGGTCTTGGTGAGGGAAGAAAGACGACGGTGGCTCGTACTTGAGGTACAGTTGTCCCTCGAGCGACACTGGAGGTCATGACGGTGTATCATCCGTGACCTAGTCGCAAACGATTTTGATGATTACTAAGGGAATCCCTCGGTCATCACCGGACTAACGTCGGGATCACCGAAGAAAAGAGGACCAGAGAAGTGGTAAGGTTAGAACTGTCAACAATCGTTTCCGTCATCGTCGGTCCGGGCACTGGTCACCTTATACCTCCGACTTGAATGTGTATGTTGATCTAAGAAAGGGGGTGTTTTTCGTAGTCGACCCTTCCAATACGACAGGAAGGTCACTACATCCTTTACGAAAAGTCTGAAGAGAAAACCCCCGAAAGAAGTCGTAAATATCGGGAGATCTATGGATATCGAGATAAAAAGAGAGAAAAGAAAAATTTTGTAAAATACCTAATTTGTATAAGTCAGTCTTAAATAATATCAGTTCAAAAATTTTGAAACACTTATCGATAGTATATATGATAAATTTAAGATATAGCAAGGTTACTGTCATGTAGTAATAAATTACTGTTTTATAGGAAGACCTCGAACGGTTTTAGTAAACCTTGATTTAAACTAGTTACTATTTCATCTTATTATATCCAAAATCACCTTTTTTCTTTAACCCGCGATTTTTCTCTAAAAGATACTAGGTGTTTAACCGAGACTTGTGTCAAAGTTTTCTACTCAAGGTTTTCATGTAGTCTCATTCAGGAGTTGTGACCTTGATCACATTAACTAATCACATTAACTAAAATTGTTAAGTCTTCTTGTCTATCCCTTTTCGTCTGTCGAAAGTTAACTCACACAAGATCTATTTTAAACCCATAATCTCTAACAAGGGTCTCTGTTTATAAATAAACAGATTCGTCATTCCGTCTGTTTGACATCCAGTCCAACGTAATCAAACTCAAGGACCTTCTCTAACAAAATTAATTAAAGTACCCCGGATCTTTTGGAAAAACATTGTCCAGTTCAACAGGGACCTTAAAAAGAGTTGTCAAAAGACCCCCGTGGGTGAGGTAGGGTGGAGATCCGGGTGGAGGTCCGGAGAACGTGGAAAGGAGACGGGACACCGATGTCACTTGTTTTCGGACAGGATAAGGGATCCCCGACTCTGAGACTTCAATGATAATAGAGAATCGTGATTTAGTTTTGGTGGTCGGGTAATCTAGGATGTGAGGTTCTGCCGTCCTTGGAACCAGGCAAGACGAGAATGACATAGAGGTCGCGGATCGTGTTCCGGACCTTGAAGAGTCTGTGAGTTGCAACTTACTTCCTTTTTTTAGAGATTTAAACAATCAGGGTCGATCCACAACCCTCTTGTTGGGTAACTTGATTAAACGTGAGTAGACACTTACTGGTCCTCAGGGAATAGACAGGGATTCCATAAACGTATGAGTTTCCCTTTCGAACACTTAAGTTTAATAAGAGTTACCCTTTTGAAGTTATCACTTCGTTTACCTCTCTTTTGTAACCTCCCATTTCCCATCCCGACCCCTCCCCCACCTCTCTAATACTGAGGATCGATCCCGACGGATCCTCAGACTGGGACTCCGGAAAGCGAAAGGTTCCGGGGTGTCGAGACGTGACAATTAGAGAAACCTCTTGAATCTCTGAGGTGGTAGGACACCCTTGGTCCTCCCTCTAATTGGTCCCTCCCCGACATCCCGACGACCAGAGGTGGAACTCGAAACCAACATGTCAGAGAGTATATAAAGTTTCCCTTTACAGGAGTGAAAGACCAATTTACATGTTCCCGTGCCCCCTGGAGAAGTGTCAGTTTGGATAAACAATTAATTTCCAATTGATTATATAAAAACCCGAAGGGTCCACCGCGATCACCATTTCTTGGGTGGTCGGTTAAGACCTCTGTGTCCTCTGTGTCCAAGTCTGGGACCTAGACTTCTGAGCGACCTCATGTTTTACCGTTGGGCAAGGTTAAAAGAACGGACCTCTTAGGGTACCTGTCCTCTCGGACCACCCGATGTCAGGTACCTCGACGTTTCTCAACCTTTCCTGACTCGTGTCGTGTCATATGAAAATGAAATACATTTATAGAAAAAAATTCAACCATTTAACTGAACTTTATTTGGGTGTAGACTGTCTCTCGACCCATGTGACATTTCCTATCTCTATTTGGGAAAATACGGTGAAAACTCAGGAGATTGTACTAGACAATGATCACTAAAGAGACGTCTGTACACAGGACAGAAATTGTGGTGGGGATGGGGATGGGTGGGTGGTGTGGGGTTTGTAGGGGGTACGAAAGTGACTCTCTACATTTGTATTACCTTTACATTTGGACTGGAGTCTTAAGACTAAGAACCAAATACTTTACTTGATATTTTTTTCTGTCTTCAACTGAAATCACAAAGGATTAAAAAATTGTATTCTTAATAGACATTCTAGTCGGAACAAAGACAAATAAACATGTAAAGAACTTACTTTGTAAATGGAGAAAGTTTTCTGGTAAATTTACACACTGTCTTTTTTCGGGTTTGGTCACGTAAAGTTATTTACTGTCATATTGTGTATAAATCTTTTAGTAATGATTACAATCCTTTACAAACCCACTAATCTAGATCCTATTAGTTTGAATTCAATAACTTCTCAACATCATCATTACATTGTTTTCTCAAAACTAATTAGGAACGAAGTTTCTTTATATAACACTATCGGAATCGTGATGTCCTAGACTTACTTCTCTTTACTATAAAAGACTTAAACAAAACCTCAGTAATTATCGTTAACCGAAAGGAGACATAGACAATATCCAGGGATAAACCAACTATATTCAAGGAAAGAACTACACTTTTATTTACATTAAAATTGGATTATTTCAGTAGAATTACACATGTTCACAACTGCCAAATTTTTTAAATATTAACGAACCATAAAACGTCTAATTTCCATGAACTATTTCCAACCATCGAGATAAAGGACTTTCCTTTTAATCATTTTCTATTTAAAGAGGACCAAATTATAAGTAAAACATGGCCCTTCCCTTTGTCTTATTCTCTTAACCCATAAATTCCGATCCGCTAGTATGTTTTCACGGTAAACCCGGTTTCTTACTAATTTTGTGAGATCAGGACTGTGCAAATTATTACCCGTGTGTTGGATAAAGAAACAAAGTATTGGTAACGCGAGAGGGGGGGGGAAAAAAAAAAACCGTTTCGTTGTTTAAGTTGTTTTAGTTGCGGTAGATCAATTTGAAAATCTAAATCGCCACCTAGGCCGACAGGACAGTTGCTCCTCCATTCTGGTCGGCACACGTGTCCGTTCTCTTTAAATAGACTTTACCTTTCTTTGCACGGGTAAGATTTATTAAAGGACACCCTTTTAGCAAGGTTCAACTTCCTATTAATGTCCTCTCTGCAGGGTTGGGAGACTCAACGACGCCAGGCAGGAGCGTCGCAACGTTCCGAAGGGGCGCCGGGGCGGTGGCGGCCCGGCGGGAAGGACGGCGCCCGCCGCGTGGGCCTGAGGCCCTTCCACGGCGCGCCCCTTTGCACCGTGGCAGAGGTCGGGCGCGGGGCCCGCGACGGCGCGCCGCGCCTCGCTGGCGAGCTCCTCGGCCCGGCCCTCCCGACTCGCCGCCGGCGCGTGCCCGGGCGCCCCTTTCGGCGGGCGTCGCGGCCGCGGGCGGGCCCCTGCCCTTCACCGCGGGCCGGGCGGGAGCGCCGGGCGCCGGGGCGTCGGGGCGCGGCGGGGGAAAGAGAGCCGGAGAGGGAGCCGGAGGCGGTGGGGCCGGCTTAAGAACGTATTTAATACGGTCCGCGCGGACTGCAGTCCACCGCCGCGCGCCTGGGCCGCGCCGCGCCTCCCTCGGCCGCCGCCCGCGCGCGCCGGGGCGCCGGAGCCCGCGCGCGCCGCACGGCCCGCGCGCGTCCGCGACCGCACGACCCCGGCGCCGCCGCCGCCGCCGCCGCCGCCGTCGCCACCGCCGCCGCCGCCGCGCCCCCAACTCGGCGCCATCACGCCTGCGCGAGCACGAGCCCTTGATAGCCTAATTTGAACTTAGCTCACTTTAATGTGTTTCCTCGCGGCGCCTCCTCCGCCGGGCCCCTGGGCCTCTGGGACTTTGAGCGGTCTCGGGGCAAGCGGGGGCCGGTTGAGGCGCGGGCTCCTAAGTCGGGGGACCGGCGCCGGCGGCTCGGTTGAGGCCTCGGGCGAGACGCAAAACAGGGGGGGAGCCGTGGCCCGCCGCCTCCTCGGGCGGGCGGGCGAGGCCATTCGCGCTCTCAAGCGGCCCGCGGAGGCCCTCCCCGCCGTCGCCGTCCTTTAGCGAGGCCCGCCCCCGGCCCCGGCGCGCTCCTCAACCCTCGCTCCTCAACCCGCACACGCCCCGCTCCCCGCTCCCGCCCGCCCCCGGCCCCGGCCCGTGTCCTCGCGTCGCGGCGGCGACGCCCCGGGCTTGGGCGCGGGGCTCGCGGCGGGCCGCGGGGTTGAAAACGGACGCAGGAGCCCCGACCGCCGCCGCCCCCGCGCGCCAGGCCGGCTCCCAGTGAAGGAGCGTACATTTACCGAAAAACAACACGACGGCCGGCACCCCCCCCCTGCCCCCTGTCCTCCCTCGCACAGACGCGCGCCCCCTCGCGCTCGCGCAAAGGAGGGCGGCCGCGGCTCGTGCTCAACGGCCGAGGTAAGCCTTCTTTTTCCTTCCTCCTTTTCAACCCGACGTTGAGGTCACGCTCACCCGCTACCCGCGCGCCCGCGCCCCGCCGACTCGCCGCCGCCGAGCCCCTGCCGCCGCTGGGGGCGGGGGGCGGGCCCTGGCTGGTGCGGCGCGAGCGGCCCTCGCCGCCGGCGTGGCCGCGCTTGTTTCACGCAGGGAGGGCCGCCGCCGCCGCGGCCGGGCGCGCCCCTGCCGGTGGCCCGATCCACCCAGCCGCCGCCCCTTTCACGCGCCCCGCGGCGCACCCCGCCCCCGCCGCGCTTGTGCGCCACGCCCCCCGCAGGGCTCGGGCCGGCGCCCGCGCCTCAACGCTCGGGCCTCGGCCCCCCGAGGGCCCCGAGGGGTTCAAGCGCTCTTCCTCTTCTTTCCCTCGCCCCGACCCCGCCCGCGCCCCGCCGCGCCGCTCCTCCCCTGGGGTGGAACGGCTCGACCGGCCCGGTTGCCGCCGCCGCTGCCGCCGCCGCGCCGCCGACGTATTATCGCTGAAATTCGGGGGCCTCCGTTGAGCCGAGGGGGTGGGGACTCAGAGGGCCCCCAGTCGCGGGCGCCCACCCCCCAGTGATCCACCGGGGGCTCCACCGAGCCCACGCGAGACGGGGGCGTCTCTAGGCGCCGAGCCTCGCACTTACCAGCTCCACCGACCTCCGGTTCGCCAGTCGCCCCTCTCCTTCCTCCCGCCGCCCCCTGCGCAACAAACAAACCAGCCGTGGCCCCTGCCCCGAGCGGCCCCCACGTCCCCGCGCCCGTGGGCCAGCCGACGGCACGCCCCGCCGGCGCAGCCGCGCCCCGCTCGCGGCGGGCCCCCTTCCCCCTCCCGCCGCTAGGGCCCGCGCCCCCACCTCCCCCCCCAGCCCTCCGAGGCCCCTTCCTCGGCGGCCGGGGCTCGTCGGTAGTAATGGCTCGGCGGAAAGAGGCCTACCGACGCGGAGCTCCTCGGGGCGCGGCACCCTCGCGTGGGGCTTGAGGGCTGGCCGGCGGGCGAAACACTCGCGGGGGCCCCTCGCCGGCCCGCCCCTCACGGAGACGATGGCCCGCCGGCCAAAAGGGCCTCCAGTGAAAATCTCTGACAAGTGCGGAGCTAAAATTTGATCAAAAAAAAAAAAAAAAGGGGGAGAAGACTTGTCTGTTACCTGTTTTCTTTTCACCGTTGGGTGTACCTCTCAAAGGAAAACTTAACGATCTTAATCTATGTGATAGGTCGAGCGGTGAACGATTCATATGAAAGATCAAAGGGTAACATATAATGGAGCGGCAGCTAAATTTCTTGAGTAGAATTTTACACAGGTAGGAGACCCGAACTAAAGAGTCGACATAATTTATAAAAGTAAATAAAGATTTCTTAATACACTTCCGGGACTAAAAATAAAAGTCTTTTAACATTAAGTGCGACAGAAACGTCACCCGTCGTGGAAAGTTTCTCCACCTCACATACGAGGGGGGGTAGGGGGGTCAAGAGAGGGATATTCCCCTCCCCCCTCATGAGGGATTTGCATTATTAGTTTATCAATTTTTTTTTTCGTTTTGGTTTGTTTGAAGAGAAATAAAGGAGTGTCCAGATAAGACTGCTACCGTTTTTTCTTTTTTTTTTAACATCACTGACACTAGAACCGTCGTACCCTTGAGCTAAATAAGGTCAATTTTAAGGTAAATCCATCATCGTTGCATACCAGCATACATTAAGAATAAAGTCTCTATTGAGATCGTCTCGTCACTAAGAGGCTTCAACTTGGGAGGAGGGTCGGGGGCCTCACGCTGTAGACAGCGCCTCACAAAAACAGAACGACAACGTGTTGTCTTCGGGAGGTCAGAAATGGGATTTTACCGTCGAAAGTAAACTGACCCCGGGTAAGTAACTGTTACTATTATTTCTCCGACTTTCGATCTACGAACCCCGTGCCTCGTCCTGACCCAAACGGAAAGATCCACGATCATTCACCCTCTGTAAAATACAGAAGGTCTAAACGAGTCCTTTTCAAAGAAAAAGGACTTTTTAGACCTGACACCTTTTTTCAATGTTTCATTTGTCTTAAACCTTCACCTTTCCCTGATCATCGTTTAAAATCTTTGAATTCAAAAGAACAAAGTGATTTACCACTTTAATACTGTAGGAGGGAATGGGGAAGCATTGGTCTAGTTCCCTCCATTACTTAAAAACACTCCGAACATTGTCCACTTAAAGTAGTGATATTGTGAGCTCTTAACAAAAAATCGTGAAATCTGAAGTAATAAATATCAGACGACTATAAAAGATAAAAAAAGGGAGGGAGACGCGTTCAGTCATTTAACTTCGAACTACTTAAGATCCAAAAAGTCCTAAGTTTACTCAAAGAACCATTCTTTTCTTATTATTATTATTTCCCTGACCATATACTTAAAATTTGAGATTAAAATAACCAAATTAGTCACTTTAATAAAAACTCAGTCAATTTTATTAACGAAGGTAAAGATACAGAATTCTACCTTCATTCCTATCTCTTCAGTAAATATTCACTACCACTATCAATTTTTGAGTTTGTAATAAAAGGAGAAAGCTCCTTTTTTATTGTGAAAAGGAGGTTCAACTCTTATATATTCAACTCAAAATTTATTGTCTAGAACATTGTACCAAAATTTTGTCATGAAAGTATCTAAGAGGACATGAACCAGATCAACAATTAGTGAAACCGAATGTCCTGATAAAGGTTTTGAAAAGGTGGTCTCATAACTCAATTTTACTTATGGTACCCCTGATACACATATTTTGACATAGTTTCTTTACAATGTTCAAAAAGAAGTATGTCTACGTCAGTTATTGCATAATGGACATCATATAAAAATTCGACGAGCCAGTTTTCTTTTTTTTACGTAAAAGTAGATACTCCTCTATATCAGTCTCATGCATCCATATGTACGGTACATTGGGCACTCTCGTTAGAGTCACGGTTCCAATCTCATCCGTAAAGTTTGGAACTACCTTTCGTACAATAAGGGACACGAATTCTTTCAACCGAACAGTATACCAGTGGTAAGTAAACCAATGAAACCTAAGTCGTTAGTGATCACTCAAAAGTCACACATTTTTCTGTTTATCTTCCGTTACGAAAGGGAGTCTGTCAAGTGGTAGATCATCCTCTCTCGGAAAATTTCCATGTGTCTATGAGTGTAAATTGAAAATTCCAGTTGAAACCTCCATTATCAATAAGTAGAAAATAATAGGTATGTATCGGTAGAATATTTATAGATGATATTTATTCCGTAGTGTTCTTATTTTTACGAATCAGTCCCGACTCGTAAAGTTTTTACTGACTGAAGTTTTTTACTTCTAAAAAATTCTAAAGTCGAAACTTTATTTTACTAAATTAAGGTCATAAGTCTACCAAAGATCTACATTTGTTTGATCATGAACCTATGTAGTGTATCGATTTAAGTGACCTCCATCCTTCCCTGTAAACCCCTACTACAATCCTTGTATGACCGGGATACACTAAGAAATTAACAGAAAAAGTAAGTGTTCCTGTGTAAACATATAGAAATTTTCCTATAAGAAGAATACGGAAAATCTTTAACTCTTAAAACGTAACATAGAATGGTCCAAAGAGTTTGGTAATACTAAAATAGTCAGACCTTTTATTTTAAAAGGAAAAAGAGACCTTTTGAAATAATAAGAATCCACAAAAAAAAAAAAAAAATTCGAGACTGTAAGTTTCTACTACCTACTACAATTTTATATTTTCTTTAACCCTTATTTACTGGTGAATTAAAAAGATGGTTTTTTTTTTTTTTTACTTCTACATCACTAAATTAAACCCATAATGAGTCTAACCCAACGTTAATACCGTCTTCGGGTATCGACTAGAACTACCATCAATTCTCACCCCTTTCATTAATTTTTGCGATGACGGTAAGAAAATGTAAATTTAAGATAGCCATATATTTTTAAGAATTTGGTGTGGACACACTATTTTTATTATTTGTCCTTTCGTGTTACTATAACAGTTCATCTTTAAGTAGAACACTAGTAATCACTTAGAAACCTATAAATCTCGTACTCCTGGAACCTCTCGATCAGCTTGAATGAGTAAAATGTCTAATTCTTTGACTTCGGGTCTCTCTAATTAATTTCCTCGGCGGAGACCGACCGGTGGGCCAATGACGGCCCGTCAGAGCCAGTACCAACAGAACGACCGCGGATCGACCCACGACGACGTTCCCCTACGACCCAACCAGGAACGACCTACTGTCTCGACCAAGAACTTCCCAGATCGAGAGAAGGATGAATGTAGACTGAGTCTTCGTGGAAAACCGAATTCTTGGGAAATTGGGTGCGATGTTATCGAGAATTTCCACAAGGACGATAACGACGACGACGATCCAACGAAGTCAGCACAGGCTGAGACACGCTGGGGTAGGGACCCTAAGAGATCCGTTCTTATGACCTCACCCAACGGTAAGGGAAGAGGTTATTTCCACAAGGATTTAGTAGTAGTTATAACACAAACAGAGATGACACATCACCAAACCTCCAAAAAACCCCACAACCCACCCCCCTCCATACTAATGCGTAGATCTCCTTCCATGCCTTTTTAATAGGGTTCTAAACTAATGACAAAAGGGAATTCTCCGTACATAAGGAATAGTATTAATCTAACGATATGGAAAATTGAGTACAATCCACTGACGTTTGTACTAATACAATAAGAATCATAAAAACCTCCCAAAACAGAACAAAAATGAAGCTTTTCATTTTTGATAGAACAATTTTTACTTTTATCGTATCTTGTCATTACTTCTTCGTAATGACCCATCCTCCTCCGACTGACCAGGGAACCGAACAAACGAACACTGGTGCACCGTAGTCTCTACGAACGACAGAAGGTACCAGGAAAGCCGGAGTCATGACGACATCCACGGTCCGAACCGAGCTCACCGACCACCGTCCTTGACACTAGCCAAAAGACAAAGTAGACAAAAGAACAAGTAGCTAAGTTCATAAATAACCCATGGACAATGGATGTTCCACGACCCGACGTGGACTCAATCCTTATATTATGTATTCTTCTGTGTCCTCTGGGTGCACTTTTTCTTTATCTTGACGGTGTCACAGCATCCACGATACACGACCTATGGTCCTCCTCCCTTCTAGTGAACAATCGAGAATCCTCACCGGAGTCGTGACGGCAGGTTAACCACCATCTTCTTCCCCCGAGTGGACCTCCCACCGTCGTCCAGACTCCAGATGCCTCTCACCGGTCTACTGCGGATTCTCCATCCGTCTCCGGTCGAGCCCGCCCCGAATGCCCTAGACCTTAAACCCTAATCCCTTTTTCTCGTCGTCTCGGTGACTACCTACGTCTCGTCACGAACCGCACTCGTCCGAACACAAAACTTCCGACTTAACCGCCCACCCCGTGACCTCCCTCTGAGTCCTACAAGGGGGACCACCACTTCCTCGTCACCAAACCTGACCTGACCACTGACATCCCTCCCTCTTCACCTCTCCTACCTCTTTATAAGTCCTCCGAGCGACCTAACCTAAACTTCTATCTAAACAAGAGTCCCTCTCCTTCCCCAGTCCCTTACATCCAAAAGACCACACAAGGTCCGCACCGACCGACCGACCACTACGACGACTGACTCCACCCCCCGTGGACCACCCTCGGTCCAGACTCCTCCTTCAAGTACCCAAGAGTATCGCACACTGACTCCACCGGCTATTACCTGGTACTTTGGTGACAGAGTCGGAAGAAAGGTAACGATCGCCGTAAGATTTTGAAACGTTTTGTCGGACGATCGAAGGGGGGTTTCTACCTCCATATGCCACTCGGGTGGACCTCTGGACTGTCCCTTCCCCTTGAAACAATGAACGGAGGATATACCGTGAGACGAACAATGAACAACTTTTCTTGAAACGAACGAGGAAGTCTCTGTCTTGGGAGGTCATTCGTCTGAAACAATGTAAAACAAGAAGACAGAGGTGTAAGGTCACCGACGAAACACAACGATTCGTACTCCAGGAACCAGAGGGTCGTCATCGACCACCCAGAGTATCAATCGAGACCAACTTAAAATCTCGACCAACGTCGGTGTGTACCCACACCATCTTTACTTATGTAACGAGTCTATTAACACCTCCCTTCATGGTAGGAACCAGACTTGTGAATTGGAAGAGACCCACCCCTTCCTTCCTCATACATATTTGATCAAATTACATAGAATTTTTAGTGAAACTAGTTAATAATATTTTTCAACAACAAGTCAGTGAGTCAGTACAGACACAAACGCTAGGAAACCTGACGTCGAACAGTCCGAAGGGACAAGAAGTGGCAGAGGACCTCAAACGAGTTTGATCGTACTAACCATCGTTTACTCTTCCGGTAAACGAAGAGGTCCCCTAGAAGGAAGGGTGGGTCCCTAACTTTGACCCGGAGGACGTAATGTCCGTCTAAGAAGTGGCAGACTCGGTGGTCCTTTCTCCATGATTACTTATTTAGGTCTGTACAAAACTTCAAAGACTCTTTTTCATACTTTTCGGACTTGTAAATAGAACTTTGTCAAAGAAAAAACAAACAAACTCCCTTCACAAACATAAAATACACACACACGTGTGGTCAAATATCTCATCACTATAATAACAAATCAGAGAATTCAACACAGACTGAGAAAACACTGGGGTACCTGACATCGGGTGGTCCGAAGAGACAGGGACCCTAAGAGGTCCGTTCTTATGACCTCACTTAACGGTAAGGGAAGAGGTCCCCTAGAAGGGCTGGGTCCCTAGCTTGGGTCCAGAGGACGTTCAGGTCACAGTGGGCAAATAAAAACAATGTCCAGGTCGAAACAAGAACCCCACCTCTCCCCAGGAAGGACCCGGAACAACGGAAACCAACCCCAAGTAAAGTTTCTACGAAACGGACTGTGGCCAGGAGTGTTCGGCAAAGCATGGTGACACTGAGGTAGGGTCGAAGTGGTCCCGGGCGGGGCGGAGGAGGCCCCACCCGCACTAACAGGAAACGTCCCAAAAGTCCCCGAACGGATCCGACATCCCCGGCGAGGTAGACGTCCAAAACGAGAGAGGAGATCGTCAGAAATCCCTAACAAACCTATGCAAATTTGAAATCCCCGTCATTACAAGGGTACACCACTTTGTTATATCTTTACGACCCACACGACTGAAGTCCACCTGAACCGGCCGCTGGGATGTTACCAAAAGTAAAGATTGGGATCAAGAAAGGGACCAATCAAAGTTTGTAAAGTTTTTTGGAAATTTTTATGTAACAGACCGAACAAGGGTAGTTGTCATATAACCAAATTCTTTGGCAACCGGAAAGATCTCCACGTATGTACTGTAACTTACATCCCAACACGGTACACCGGAAGTCACCTTCTTATTTCCCCTACAATAGGGGTGAGGGTTGGGGGTGGGGTCGAAATCGGACAGACAGGAGTCGTACCCCGCCCGTCTCTCGGCGTCGGTGACACGTGCCCCGGACCCGACGGTGTGGTTCGGAAACACGTCCCTTTCTGTCCGTCTATTGCACACGTCAAGACTGTACAGTCCCTGAGAGGGGTCCTAGGAGGTGAGTGTGTAGTCTCTAGAGATGTGGCATAAACACCAAGTAGACTATTTTCCCATGTACCAAGGAGTCATTAATTAAAAGGGGAGCAAGAAACCGTTCAATCTCTGACGAAATTTACTAATTTCTCAGGTGAAACAAGAGAAAAACAGGAAGACTTTCTTCGGTATTTGTGAAGTCTCAACCAGGAGAACTATAAATTTTGTATTAATCGTTTTCATCTATAATAAAATTGTGTGCATTTTTCTTACTAGGAGAGATGGTACTAAGATTCGGTCGTTCATCGTTCTTCGAAGAATATCTTAATGTTCGGACGGAATAAAAGGTTCGGTCCGGACAGGACCGTGATCCACTTCTTATTTTAGTTAACCTTGTGTCCACACGTTAGTCGTATACGGAATCAACACTACATAAAATTTCACACACCCAGATCTTTAATGAAATAAATACCTATCCTGATTATTACCTAACATTGACAATTCGGACCTAGAAGTTCCACTCGAAAAGGAAAAATTTGTAGAGAGAGTGACACAAAATACAAGAACATATGAACTGGAACAAACACGAACCCTAAAACGAAACCGGTTAACGACCACATAACTAGAACAGTCTTTTTAGTACGTCTGAGTAGACCTCTTACATTTTTAAAACTAATTTAATCCTTTGACAGATAAAAGAGACAATCGACACACTAGTTGACTTTATCACGTCTTTATTGGGTTGTCGTAATTTCTATAGTAATTAGTGGTATTGTTGATTGATCGTCAACTAAAAACTCGTAAAGGTTAGTACATCCCGAAGGGGCCACCACGTCACCATTTCTTAGGAGGACGGTTACGTCCTCTGTACTTAAGCTAAGGACCTAGTTCTTCTAGGGGACCTCCTCGGTCACCGTTGGGTGAGATCATAAGAACGGACCCTTTAGGGTATCTGCCTCTTCGGACCACCCGATATCAGGTACCCCAGTGTCTCAACCTGGGCTGACTTGTACATACACACACACACGTGTGTGTATGTCAGTCTATCCGTAAACGATTCACAAAACCAATGAACAATCTTGTTGAGATCCTGTCCCCAGGGGTTGTGGAGACCAGGAACCGAACAATCCTAGGCCCGGTGTATCGCCCTTCACTTATCACCCGGTCGGTCGTTTCGAAGTATACAACGAGGGGTAGTGGGCGTAATGACGACTCGGTAGTGGGGGTGAGAGGCGGGTTCCAGGCACCTTTTTGATAAGAGACACCTTGGTCAGGAACCACGGTTTTTCCGACCCCTAGTGACGAGCTCCTTTATCTTACAAATGCGGGTAAAATGTCTAAGTCTCCGAACCTGACTCCCCAATTTAACGGGTCCTGGTGTGTATTGACGTCACGTACGACCTCCTCCTAAAAAAAAAAAAATTATTATACATAAAAATAAATAAACCGGAACGACCCAGAAGCAACACCATGTACCTAGAAACTTGGAGTCACGGTGTGCGTCCTGGAAATCAATGTCGAACGTTTGAGAGTCAACGCCGTACACCCTAGATCAAGGGACAGGTTCCCAGCTTGGGTCCTAGGGATAAAACCCTCGGACCTCTGAATCGGTGACCTGGAGGTCCCTTCAGGGACCTCCTCCTAAAACTTCAAGTGGTCAGAGGTCTTAGACATAAGCACTAGGTAGTGGTCAGAACATGGTGACGACGGAATTATCCATTTTCACGTAATCTTTATGGTCGTTGCGGAACATTAGGACACAGAGGACAACCGAGTCCGAAAAGGTCAGTGTGAACGAGAAAAACACGGACGACATGAACCCCGTCCCCTCTCCCCCGTCCCCGCCGTGGCATATAATTATAGAACCCTACAGAACTGAGGGTTCTACTGGCCCAAGGTACGGAAAGTCGTAGTATGGGAAGGACAGGGTACTTCTGTGGCTCTCCTCAACAAGAGGTCGTTCAAAATAAGACACCACCGACTCTTGAACTCAACACCGTAGGCTGCCTAGTCGAGTCACTCAGTACTTTGACCCTTATTATTATGAGAGGTGGTCGGTCCCAATCCCGCCTTCCACCGTACTCTACGAAGTCGAAGTCCGTGATTCATATCGAATACCGTATAAATAACTCCTCAATGATCATCGTAATCGACTGAGAACCAGTAACTTAAATAGTTTGGTACACGGTACCAAAATAAAAATGAATTTTTCAGGGGTATTAGGACTCAGTACTCTTCGGGTGACACCTCAGGTCGACGTACCAAACGGAGTCCTCAGCTGTAGTCTGAAGTGTCCACACACAGACACAGGTCCATGTCTTGATCAACAACAAGGGGATGTGTCTCCCTTGAACCTATAGGGTCTACGATTGCTACGATGGAAACTCCCTCGTTAGAGAAGGACCGGGACCCCTAAGGAAGACGACCGACTCGGAACCGACAGAGCGGTCTCTTGGTCAGTAAAGAAGAAAAGGGGTTTGGACGTCAAGAGGTCTCTGTCACCCCTACAGTGGTCGCCACCCGTATAAGATAGTCGAGACCACACCTGCTCGGAGGGTCACATCTGGTCGCTCCGTGTCCGACCAGAGTCTTAGACATTGAGATCTAGGAACTCAACTTGCAACCTCAATTGGGAGGGGACGGGGTCTAAGGCAGACAACGAATTCTTCCTCTGTTCTTTCCTAGATTTGACTCTCATCTAAACCCCACCCCAGATCCTGTTCTCATCGGCGACAATTGTCTTTTACTCTTCCAAGGTACGGAGACCTTTGTACTCCGAGACCCCCGCCGAAGGGACCATAGGGTGAGACAGTCCTGACCGTGCTGCCACCCGCTCCACCACGCAACTGCCGAAGGCAAAATGACATAAGGTAAAAGAACAGTGAATCTTCACGGAGAATTCCCTTCCGCTCCACCCCACCTCACCTTCCTCGACCGTCTGCCCCGGGCATCCTCAAAGGGCATCGGAAACCGAGATGATGTCCCAACCTTTGAACATCTTCGCAGAACCAAGTACCTGAAAATTCTCGAACTGGAGGTATCGATGGTATATACCTCGCACCCCAAGTACACTCAAACGTAAAACGATTATTGGACACATGAATGGACTTGACAACAAGGGTTACTACCTTCGTCCTAATTAGTTCTAACAAATTATGTACCACGTCAACCCTGAGTTTAGTCCTGTCCAAACAAATTCTCGGACATCACACTTGGAGAGACGTCATTCACGAACCCTACCCACCAGTGTAACCTTACTGGAGCCGGACTCTTCCCGACCTGGTCGCAGATAGTTCTGCACGTGTGGACACGAGAGTTCCGGACCGAGGGGCTCGGTGTGATTCTCCGGGTCTCGACGCGTACTTACCGAATATCAGTCCCCGCGCAGAAAAGGAGGAATGTTCAGTATAGAATAGTTAACGCTTGTGAAAGGTGGATTTTCTGTGAGTAACACTCTGAGTGATCATAAGGTGGGACAAAAACAAATAGTCAGGTTTTGCACTGGTTGGTGTCTCATAAGTCGAACGATGTCTTGACCGACAAAGAAAGGTCACAAATAGGTTCTACATAAGTAAGTGTACCTGAAGGGTCCACCACGTCACCATCTCTTGGGGGAACGGTTACGCCCTCCAAAATCTTTGTGTCCAAGGTAGAGACACAACCCTTCTAGACGACCTTCTTCTTTACCGTTGAGTGAGGTCATAAGAACGGACCCTTTGAAGTACCTGTCTCCTCGGACCACCAGGTGTACCAGGAAGACCAGTGTTTCTCTGTGTGTACACACGTGTGTACGGTCCAACGAAGTCAGTAAAGACTAAGAAACGGTGGGACATCTGACATCGGGTGGTCCGAGGAGACTGGTACCCTAAGAAGTCCCTTCCTATCACTTCACCCAGTGGTACGGGAGCAGATCCCTTAGAAAGACTAGGTCCCTAACTTGGGAGTAGAGAATACAGAGGACGTGACCGTCCGCCCAAGAAACGGTGCTCGGAGGGCAATTTTGAACCTTCAAAACGATAAAAACGACGTGAATTTTTAAGGCAAAAACAAAAACACACACACACACAAAACAAAGTATCTCGATCCAAATAGTGGTCTTAATCGTAAAATTCCAAAGGTAAAGGGGGAGAGTAATCTTCTGTTTGTTTTAGGTCCAACCATAACCTTCGTTTTAAAGTTCGAGTATTCCTTGAAGCACCGATGATACCCGGGCACTCTCGGTAAGACAAATCGACGGCGCCAGACCGTCCTTTCCTCTTGACAGAGGACAGGCAGTCTCCGAATCATCCCTACGTGACGACACTGCGTCAGTCCATTAAAGGGTGTACCAAATGGGACACCCACCACTGTGTCGACACGGACCCAGCGATCGTCCGTCCGTAACAGTGGTATCTGATCGACTCTTTAGGCCACAAACGGAGGCATACTTGCCTTCCTCTACATGACGGACTTCCAGGTGTGTCTTCGGACCGAAAACGACTACCGCACCACTGTAGCCCCTAGCTACCAGGCAGAGACTGACATACATCGAGTCCGAAAAGTCTTGAACCTCTTTACGGGTGTAGTGGCCACAATGGGAAATGCCTAGTGATGGCGGCATTATTACTGTAATTCTTCTTCTTATAGGAGTGACCCGTTTGGACTTTCACTGAGCTGATGGACACGGAAGAGATTTGTTCTGCCGAACTCGGTCGACAACTTAAACCTTGCCTTAGACTAAACACAGTGGATGGTCGAGGTCCGATCCCCACTCTTTTACCCAGACAAATAAGTTTCGTAATGTCGTAAGTGAGTATAGTAATACTCTAAAAGAACACACAGAGAATTGAGAAGGTTATAAGACAACACACTTTCCTTGGGGGCGAAAAAGAGAGGAATGGAAAAACTCTGTCCACGTATCTTCTGAGTCCAGGGAGTAAGAGTCCGTCTTTTCGATTGCTTCATACACCACCTAAAACCCCTCCTCCCTCGCGAGGCAGAGCGTGGAGGAGTCGTTGCAGGAGGGGAGGGAAGATGGACGGTCCTAAGTGTCCCTGTTCCACCAAAACGTCTTTATTATATAGGTAACCAGAAATTCCTTCTCCTCTACTACTCACCCTGACTCCAATGAAAAAGTAGACAAAAGAGGTTCACTGGACATCTTACCCAGACAAGTACACTAGAACTCCGAGAATATATTAATAAAGTTTTCAAGTAGACCATTTTTCACTGCCCGTGTCATCTATAAATAACCCGGAATCTTACTTGTGTCAGTGGACCACCATACACGAATTAATGAGTGAGTCAGCACAGACTGAGAAACACTGAGGCACCTGACATCGGGTGGTCCGAGGAGACAGGTACCCTAAAAGGTCCGTTCTTATGACCTCACCCGACGGTAAATGAAGGGGTGGGTCCCTAGTTTGGGTGTAAAGGACGTAACCGTCCGCCTGGGAAATGGTGACTCGGTGGACCTTTCGGGGTGTCAGTGGACACGACGAACAATTTCTACGTCTAAGACCCTCAGGTCACTAATCGTGAGCAGTGAAAGTGACGGTCCAGAGTCCAAACTAGGGACCAGTCCCTTGATTCTAGGGTGTTCGGAACACCGCACAATGTCGTTGTTGTCAATTGTTGTCGTTTCACGCCTAAGAAGTTGGGATGTAACCAAAATAAGGACCTAATTTTAGAGACACCCGGTAGATCTTAGACTTAAAAATAGAGCCACGAAAACTATATGAGATTTTCCGGAGTGTAAATCTGGTCACAATCAATATGTCACTTGCATGGTACCTTTATGTCTTGTCAAGTCTTTTTACCATCGTATATAAAAATGTCATAAAAAACCTCGAAACGTCCATTACAATAAGAGAATGTACACTCACTCACTTTACATCGACGATAAACCCTAAGGTCGATATATTTCCCGTTTCTACCTGTGTACCAACTCGAACCCTCGTATCAGATGGAATTTCCGTCATTTTCCCTACCTCTTGTTGTACACAACACAAATGAGTAATTTAACATAAAAGTAAGACGGTGTCTTATTAATTTTTGAATAAAATACACATCAACGTCGAATGTACTAATCGCCCACCTAAATCCCCTGAAGTGGTCGCCAGGTCACCAATACTGAGACGGGAAGGTTACGTCTCCCCCAAGCCAAACTAGGGACCGACCCCTTGATTCTAGGACGTACACCACACCGGTTTTTTTTAATTTAATTCTTTCATATATAAAATTTTTTTCACTCACCTAATAATGAGAAACCCCCGTCGGGTAAGGTTCCGCCACAATAAAGGTTCCCGTCGAGTCAACACTTACCACCCTCAGGTCACCGTACAGCAGGCCGTCGACCTGAACCGTCGCAGGTAGAGGCACCCTGGGGCCATGAGGATACCCTCCACTACCCTTCGCCGAGGACCGAGAAAAGAGTCGGGAGGAGGAGGGAAGGAAAGGCTAAAGAAGGAGTCGCGGACGGGGTAGGAGAACGGGGTGGTAGAGGGACCTGGACCAGACCCTCCGAGACAGTCCCAGGACCCGAAGGGAGCCGAGGAGTGGGGAGGACGACGAGGGACTTGCGTCGGTCACAGGAAGACTTTCGTGGGTAGAACCGAGGTCGAGTCTGGGTGTCGAGGTCTAGGACAAAGGTCCACTAATCGAGGATTTTGAAATAAAAATAAGGGTCATAGAAGGGGGTTCGAAGAAAGAAGTAGAAGGGTTGGACAGACTTGGGCTTCAGAAGGGTCGTGGAGGAGACGTACTTCGGGACCGGAGAGTCGGGGTACAACGCGAGGCACGGTGGAGCGTAAGGTCGGCGGAGAGTTGGAGAGGTCCGAGGAGGCTCAAGTCCCCCGAGGTGTGGGGAACCCAGGATCAAAGAAACTGGCGTAATGTAGGAGTGCTGTGAGCACGACGGGCAATCGTGTGTCGCGGTCCGGACGACTCGGGACCGGCAGGAACAGGAGCAGCAGACGTGACCTTCTCTGACGACGGACGGGAGAGACGAGGGTCACAAGAGGAAGTAAGTAAGGACCCCGTCGACCGCGGGACCGACGCCCAGACCTTCGAGGGTCCGAGGGCGTCTCCCCAGGACGAGTAGTGGAAGCTCACGTCACCCCGACTACCCAAATTTCAGTTCTGACAACCACACCCCCCCGACTTCAAAGGGACACGGACAGGGGGGACGGGGGAGGGGTCACTGTTCACCAAGGTCGGCATGGACCAACAGGGGGTCGTCCAAGTCTTGCACTCACCCTTCTCCTCCACTCTTAAGGAGGAATCTGGGGTAAGGGTACAGGGACCACAGGTCAGCTTCCCGGAGAAGGGACCAACGACGCAAGACTAATCCATGAATTCTACGGGAAACCCGACAGAGTACTAGAAATCCAATCGGGTCCTTATAGGCATTCTATATTAGAACACAACTCCCTTTTGATAATTTGACCGTTGACTTTAGGAAAACACCCCTCAGTCAACACGAACTGGTACCGGACTCCCTGACCCCCGAAAGTCTTTACCCGGAGGTTCAAGTGCTGTCTCACTTGAAAGGTATGTCCGGAAGGGGTTCGACCGACATCCTTCCTGAAGTCACTTACGTCTCTGTACCGGTCATTCCCGTCCCTTATAAGTAGCCACAAAGGTCAAAGGCGGAGATATCCCATTTACCACTAAAGACACACTCCAACTGACACTTCAGAAGAACCCAAAACCTTTGGACCTACACAGACCATTTTCGACAAGAAAATAATTGTGGAAAGTTTTCTAGCCATTCTTAATGTTCGCGTGTTTAGAATTATAAGAACGACCGAAAACCCCTACTGTGATTACAAACGCTTCACCACGAGTACCTTTTAACATCAACACGGCTCAAGACGTCCTCTAGATTTTTACGGCTGGCACCGAGGCTCTACGGCTCAGCGTGTGGACCCTGTATATCGTCCAGTCGTGGTACACACCAGTCCACGACTCCTGCACACTACGAGAGTCACCTCCAGACCATCACCTCCTCCTGTAGTCGTCTACTCTGGGCACGACGGAACACTATCCGACCCTCCTAACTCTTTACTGTCCTCGTCTTGGTGTCTCTGTGTCGCTCCCGTCCGGGGGTCTCGTCCGACGTCCCGGCCCGGCCCTAACGTGGGGGTCCCTCTCCCCGTGGGACGGACTGTGGGCGGGAGGAGGGTTCGAGTCCCTCCCAGTCTCCACCGACCCTCCTCTCCCGTCCCCTACCGGTCTGTCCCAACTCCCACCCGACACCACTTTAACCACTGTACGTAAACGTGATTCACTACCTTTACCGTACCAATCAAACCGTTACACATTCCCAACCACCAACTTCTCCCTGACCTCCCCTTTTCAGTCGTCACCTCGAGGTGGTCCCGTCCCCCTAACTTCTCCACACCCCCGCCACTTTAGCCACCCTCTACTCCTCTCCTGGCCAGGACGGTCCCCGGTCGCGGGTGGACTCTTACCGAACCTTCGGAGAAAAGTCCTCTTGGTTCCAAACTACAAAACTTGAATCTAATCTAGGTTTTTATCCTTTGTAAACTCCTCCCACTCTACATACTTTTCTATTTTTCTAGTGAAATCTTTCGAAGGTTTTTATTTCGATGTAGCGAGTACTTCAACACGTTGGTCGTTCGGTTTTTTTATAGTTTTATCATTGGGGGGAGGGGCCTATAAAATTAATTTCAATCACAGCATATTTTTACTAAAACCTTGACAAAAGTGTACATCAAACTGAAATAAAGAAATTTACAGGAATGATGAACCCGTGTCGTATCACACTTTCTCAAGACATCCTAACAAGTATAACGAGAAAGTCTTAGTTTTACCGTGTAACCATCAATCCCTCAAACATTTGCAGATGGGTCAATAATGTGTGCCTACCACTAGACAAGTGACCCCAGCACGAAAGAAGACTCACACACAAGACTGTAAACCTTCTGGACGGAGTGGCACACACGAAGTGGACGACTACCCACGCACACCTACATAACTTTTCTGTGTAGCCGTTTATGTCATCTCTTTGTCGAGATCGGGTATCTTTTCGTCATTTCCTACATCGTCCATCGAGTATCTTTTACATTGACGGTTTTTGTACTTTTAAAGGGGTCAATACCCCATTATTTTTACGTTTAATTTTACTCTATTGAAAGGGAGGAATAGTTTAATCGTTCCTAAATTTTTTATAAGAACCATAACTGCCTTACACCACTCCGAACGTCCGAGTGACGACAGACCCCAAGCCACTCACGTTTGTAAAACCTTTCATCGACCTCTAGGGTACAAAGATCTGGAAGGACTTGTCGGTACGGTCAGAATAGTCAGCAGGTAGGCTTCCTTTCCAGACGTCAGGTTAATCGATACTATTCATTCTCCAGTGTCGTACAACAAGACTGCCACTCTTCAGTCCTTACCAATCTAAACGCGACACAAGTATTCGAGTTCACACTACGTCCACAATGTCTAACACAAAAACTTTTGACATTTCGGAGTTTCTCATCTCGTGTTTTATTATATAATTTAGACCGAGATTGAACTACGTTTAATAATGGTGTTCGGATCCCCCTTTTTTTTTTTGATCTCTTTTATGTAGTCAAAATTTTTTACTCATCAAAGTCCCTAACCGTCAAAGTGAATCAATTTTCGAGGCTAACGTCTCAATGTGTCCAGTCCAAACTTAGGAGCGGGCCGGTAAACGACCGACATACTTGAACCTATCCACTGAAACATCGAGTCACTGGTGTCCGTTCCAAATTTGAATGGACTTGGAGTCAAGGAAGTCGACTCCGACCCTCCCCACCGCCGTCACGAGTCGAGGATCCGGACGAAAATAAGTACGTCACTTATTTTAGACTTGATGGAGTGTGCCACGAATGACGTAGCAAGCGAGAGGTGCTTGCAGTTGACTCCAACACAAATAAAATTAAACATAAATTTTAAAAATAAAATTTATATAAAACTAAGTAGAAATGTAAGTCAAAATGTAAGAATTTATAAAAGAATTAAAATATGACTTTCCGTGAAACGTATTAGTTCTTTTTGTTGGCAGTGGTAGGGCTCCTCGTAGAGAACGAGGACTCCCCCTTGTTCCTTCGGGCTGTCAAAAATCACAAAAGACTATATCTGTTCTTTTAGAAATATTTCATTAAAGTTGATGAATAAAAAGACTTTACTAATAAGGGGTTAAACGGAGAAAGGGGAACAAAAGATCCAGTGACTCATCATAAACCTAATAAAAAAAGATAGAGTTTCTTTAAAACAAGACATCATTCAACTTAAATTCTCTGGGGACGGAGAAAAAAAAAAAAAATTCAAAAGACTTTAGACCCTTTTGTTCTTAGTAGAAACTTGTTTGAGGACATCTACTCTAGACTTAAACCAATCATAAATGACGCGGAAATCGTAAGCCTAATGTCACGATCGAAGACATGTGGAGTGGATTAACAAATTTATACACTCGTACTAAAACTATGACCCCTCCACCTCCTCTTTGGTTGGAGGACTTTCACAAACTCGAACTCAATTTTCCGAACGACACAGAACCTCACTCAGCTACACACGTCCACCCTTCAGAATTCGTAGACCTTGGGAAGATGGAACCTTGACACAGAAAGAGTGTTTTCTTCGTGTAACTCCAACGTACGTTGGTCCTCTTCGGAAGTCCGAGATAAAAGAAGCTTCCTCCCGTTGTCGAAACGTGAATATTATTTTATCGAAGTTTCGAAAGCAGAGGAACTTCAATACAATGGAAAGTAAATAGAGTTTGTAAGAAATAATATAGAAGATACCGTTTGTCTTCTCTTATTCTTTTCCTTTTTGTCTAAAAATTGTGACAGAGGATTGAATTAATACTTATTTACCCAACTACCATTTTGAATTTGCTATCTTAGACTTTATGTATGTTGGTGCAACATAATAACACAAAGTAGTTTGATACTACCATGGATAACATTCTGTCCAGGATAAAGACTGGATACCCTTTCACTTTATCTTCATCCTCAATCTTAGTCACTTTATAGCATAACTCACTTTTTACTCCTGTGGAGGTGAAACGTCAGTGAGCACGGAAAGTCAAAACAAATGACTTGTTTTTCCTTTCAGTGGACTTACGCAGTCCTCACCCTTGAATTCGGAGATTAGAAATCGTCTTTCTAAAGAATCGGCGGACAGTGAAATTAGTGTGGACCTCGGTAGGAGACGTGTGGAACGACACGAGCAACACTTGCCGTACATACCGCGTCGGATCTACCCGAGTACTTAGTCCGTAAAGTTGTACTTGGACGAACCGATGACCTGGATTACATTCGTCTGTCACCCGGTGAAAAATATCGCAATTAGACGGTCTGACGACAGTTGTGTAACCCATGGTATTTTGTCTCAGTGGTTCCGATAAGGTGTTCCCACTACGGTTTTAGATAATTTTGAGGGTCATTTTGTTCTTTGCACGACGAATTGGTGATTTTCGGACTGAACTGTTTGTTAGTTCATAAACCCATATCTAAGGCTCAAATCACGACCCAATCACGGGTGCACGACATTTACGTCTTACTTACCTAAAACGAATACTCAAATTTTTAGATTAATGAGTCGCTATGTTTCGTTCCTCTCCGGGAGACAGAAAGAAGAAAAAAACATAGATCCTATTAAACTCTCCTAAAACGTAGTCCACAACACTTCCATCTTACTTCTCTTACTTATATGTGGGGTTTCCCCTGGGTCATACTGTTTCAGTCTCTAAACGAGAGGTGGTCAGTATTCTTTGTTTTTAGAGGTTACTTTAATAGTGTTACATGTCTAAGAAATTTACGGATTATCCTCCAGTCTATTCGTCACACCACCTTTCCAGTTTCGAGACCTCAGTCTGTCGGACCCAAATTGATGGAAACCTTGGAACCCATTCAACGAATTGGGGGTCGGAGTCAAAGGAGTAACTGCTCTACCCAATCTTATCGGGGACGAAGTCATGGTCGGTGACTAATTCTGGTCGTCAATAAATGTGACAGTACCGAACGAAACGAAGAATCCTTTCTCTTACACTTTCACTCTCCACATTTCTAAATTCTCGGAGCCACAGATAATCATACTGACATCTCCAAAGTCTACTTCCACTCTCTATTGCGGGAAGACCCGCGACGTCGGTCGTCATCTTCAGAACTCTCGTAGATCAATACTTCCTTTGCGACTCTCATGCTAACACCGTTGATGGACATCTCGTAAAAGAAGACTATGGAGCCAGCCCCAAAAGACCTAAAGGGGGCACAGAACACCAACTTATTCCTCACCAAAATTGTTCCGTCACACCTGAACCCAATATTGCTTCCCCCGTCGTCCTGTCCCGAGAGAGACAGAATGTGGTATCTAAGAAGAGAGAACCCACTATACTTGTTAATGAAATTACAGTGGCTTCTAACGACTGGTTCTTCCTGACTCCACTAAAGTCTTAACGGTTTACGACTGTAAAATTGACCCAACAACGACCAGTGGGTCTCCTCTCAGTCCCCACACACTCTCTAGACAAAATAAAGTACAATGGAAAAAATTTTTTTTTTGGTTTTTTGATCCTATTGGACAAGTCGACATCGGCCGGAACGCAGAGGGAGTGCCGACACTTCATACAGGGTCGAAGGGACGAAGGAAGGACTCTCGGGACCCCTTCCCCAACCCCGTGTCCTTTGGTCTCGTCCTCGATCCCGTCCTGACATTCCGTGGTGGTAGAAGATCCCGGCAGGAAGCGAAAGACGAGAATCACGCAGTACACAATCAACTGGACCCAAGAAGAGGGGGCGGGGGGTAGCAATTAACAACAATAACAAAGTGTCAGTCTCGAACGAAAACACCTTAATAATATAACATTAAAACAAGTAAATAGAAGACACGACCCAGAAGCGACGACGTCCGAAAAGAGATCAACACCACTCGCCCCCGAGGAGAGATCACCGCCACGTACCCGAAGAGTAACGTCACCAAAGAGAGCAACACCTCGTGTCCGGGAGCCCGCACGCCGAAGAGCAACGTCGCGTACCAGCGTCATAAACACGGAGGACCCGAGATCTCGTGTCCGAGTCGTCAGCGCCACGTCCCCGAGTCAACAAGGTTCCGTACACCCTAGAAGCGTCTGCTCCCGGCTTGGACACAGAGGGCGCTACCGGCCGCATAAGAAATGGTGACTCGGTGGTCCCTTCGGGACCTTAATAAAATCTAAGGTTTGTAGGTTCAATGTTTTATAGTAAGCCCCCTGAAGGGACCACCAGGTCACCGATGCTGAGACACGAGGGTCACGACCCCCGGCCCAAAACTAGGGACCAGTCCCTTGATCCAGGGTGTACGACATTGATACAGTAATCCTCATTTTGATTTCTGACTTAGCTATAAACCACTAACGACCGGAATCCGAGAAAGGTTGGTATGACCGTCGAAAACGGAAGTGTCTGACACAGATCCTGTAAAGATCTTCGAATGGTGCAGTGTCGTTACTGTCGTAGCGATGGATACGACATCCTCCATGGACCCGGAACAGGAAACTACGGACCGACTGTGTCGAGTAACTGGACTACCTTTGGTGTCTAGCACACACAGAGTTGGGTTGGACCTACTTCTGGTCACCTTTGGGTTTCCTTATTCCTGGTGCCTTACTCCTCTGGCGCCACGTACTGCAGTGTGTTACTCTAATGTGGTGCAACTCACCACTTTATCAATACCTCTGAATTTGTGCACCAGCCGAGGCCCCAATCACTGCTCCAGGACGAATTGGGTTACCTTCCCCAGATGTGTGCCCTCCACGTCGGCGGTGGTCGAGACGACGGCCACTGGCAACCTCCGTCACAATGGAATGTCCACCCCCACACCCAAGACTTGAGTCTTGGACCAAGAGTGCACCGGGACCCTGTCACGGAACTTGAGACGTCCGAACCAAGGACTCCCTCGGTCACGGACCCGTGTGGCTCGTCTTGGACCCCGGACCCCCACCCCTCCCACCGCTCCTGGAAGGTTTTCGTCCCCGACCGGAGTCAAACCTTGTCACACAAGTACACTGAACACTCGACTCACTCCAACCACCTACTACAGAAAAACCCGACCTTTTATTAGACTACCTTTCACTCCGGCGCACGTCAGTAGTGGGGTTCCACCAAGTCCCGCAGGACACACCACCCTGTCCGTCCACCGACGTAGAGTCGACCCAGACGTCTGGTTCCCAGTCTACGTCTCAGTACCACGTGTGCAGAAATACGCGTCGTCGTCACCATGTCCCAATCAGAGGCAGAGCACTCTGTCGCGACTCACACTCCTTCACGGTCACTTCCCGACAGCACTGCCTGTTCTAGTACCTGTATCTCATCCGGAAGTCAGCACCCACAGTGGACGTCTTTCAGACTGCAAAGAAGGTAAAGAGGCTTCTTTACTCTCAGGGAAGTCCGCTTCGTCCAGGAACAAGGAGGAGGGAGAAAAGATGTATTTGAACCGGGACATAAACCCCCACCTACCCCGAATGAACAACATTACCTCTCCCACAAAGAATGAGTTTCCACTGTGACACCGAAGAAGTGTTTCGTGACTGACAGACTAACATGGTCCCAAGAAGGACCGTATCTACAGATATGACATATTACCCTCATATAGAATTATACTGAGTAACCCTTATCGAAAAATAGTTCATTAACGTTAAAAATTTTTCTTGAAATAATCCTCTCCACCTAAACCACTCCCTTTTTTGTTTTTTGTGGAGAAGAGCAAACTTTTCATAGACCAATCCATTGTCGACATACACTTATATCTTCTATAAAAATTGGAAGGACCCCTAAAAATGTTCGCAGAGGGGGTGAGAAAAAGCCCCGTCCGTCGTAGTGGTGGCTCCCAACAAACTAAAGAGACGTCTCCTACCGATGGACGACGTCCGTCTCCGACAAAGACGGAGAACTCGTTTAGGAAGGCGGGGACCAGCCCGAGACACGTTCCAGCCACCCTCCTCCGGACACAAAAGAGGGAACGTCACAACCCAAAACCTCTGGTTCGGTTTTCTTTTTCTTTTTGGGTCGAGGAGGTGAATGGTGAAACCACTAACTCTCTCAACGAGCTACTGAAATTAGAGGAGAAGGCGTAGATGTTTTACACCCGTCCACGACGGAGTCCCTAACACACACACACACACACACACACACACACTTTTCGGGTCACGAGTCACTCGTGAAACATTTTACAATCAATTGAGAAGGGGACAAAATCACGATTAAAAGGAATACACGACCCATATATTAGAACTTCTATGTCCTAAAAGAAAAAGGTTTATAATATGAAATCTGACCCAGAGGGGACACCATAGGTGGTATCCAACGACATAAGTGTAGTGTGGAACGGAGAAAATCGAGATTAACACCAAAGGAGAAGTTGAATCGACAGGGAAGGTTGAAGATCTGGTTGACCTTAGATAACTTAGGTGATTGATTTATTTCGAAAAGTATAATTCTGGAGGGTCACTGTTCGTGTACCCCTCCTCCTCTGACACCAAAGTCAACATTTGAATTTTTGTTTCAGAGAGTGGGGACGGGGAGGGGTAGTGTCGAAACGTCAACGGCCTCTAGTCGAGTAAGAGAATCTTGGACCTCGAAGTACCACTCAGGTCAATGGACGAGTGGACCGGCCACTACCTCTCTCCACGAGTCCGCGTCTCTCTGCCCCCAAAGGACGTCAAAGGCGTCTCCTACACGACAGGAGCTTAAGACGACACTTTACGGAAACCGGTTACCTGACCACTACCACGACTTTGAGGTCCTACGAAGGAAGGAGAGGGTAACCAGTTCCACCCCAATGCCCATTCTTTGTTTTCTTCTGTTCCTTTATTTTTGTTTTCATACACGGAAGTCAAAGGGGTAATATCATGAACTTAGAACCTGTGGCAAAGTCCTATTCAAGAACTTTAGGATAGACCAATTTGAGACTGGCAACTTTACTGTCAGAGATGGGGTAACCGTAGTGGGGTCCAGCCTCCGTTTGAGTCCTGCGGGGTCACTGATCTTCGTCCCGGAACCGGGAACACAACAAACAAATCGACGTGGCAGTTCGAGTGAGACACAAGACAGAAGGCGCACGACTACGGCCGGAACGAGTCGGGAGGACCTTCCCGGCAGGGCGGACACAAGGACGGTGGACCACGGTGGAACCAAGGTCAGAGGGTCTTGGGGGAGGAAGGGGCGTAACTCAGTCAAGAGGTCGAGGACGAGACAGAGGAGAGACTTTGTCGGGGACTGGGGACGGAGAAGGACGTAGACTGAAGTAAGACGGTCTAAGTAGAACTAGAGTCAGACAGAGTCGAGGACCCAGCTGTCACACTTTAAAGGTGAATGGAAACTTCTGAGCGGTGGGTGGGAGGGGAATGGACTGGGAGGAGGCGAGGGTACTCGAGTAGTGGTGGTGACTAGAGGACGACGAGAGACTAACCACGCCAGAACCCGGGGGAAAGGAGGACCAAGAGGGGAGACGAAAAAAATTTTTAACTTCATATCAACTTAATGTTACAACACAATTACTAATGACATGTCGTTTCACTGAGTCAATATGTATACACGATACGAGTCAACACAGGTTGAGAAACGCTGGAGTACCTGACGTCGGACGATCCAAGGACACAGGTACCCGTAAGAGGTCCGTTCTTATGACCTCACCCGACGGTACGGGAGAAGGTCCCCGGGAAGGGTTGAACCCTTAGCTTGGGTCCAGAGGACGTAACGTCCGTCTAAGAAACGGTAGACTCGGTAGTCCCTTCGGGGTCAATATGTATTTATATATGTAAGAAAAAATATAAGAAAAGGTATCACTAAACAATGTCCTATAACTTATATCAGACGACACGATATGTAGTCCTGGAACAAAAAAAAGGTAAGACATATATGGCCAAACGTAGAGGATTAGGGTTTTAGGGTTAGGTCAGGAGAGGGGGTGAGGAGGGGGAATCGTTGATAGTCAGACAAGAGCCACAGGGGTCAAGACAAAGACAAAGTATTTATCTAAGCAAACACAGTATAAAATCTAAGGTATATGTTTACTATAGTATACCATAAACGGAAAGAGAAGGACTAGCTGAAGTGAATCATGCTGTTAGAGATCAACACAGGTACAACGACGCTTACCGTAAGAAAAAGGAGGACACCGACTCATCGTAAGGTGACATATACACATGGCGTAGAAATAAGTAAGTGGACAACCTGTAAATCTAACGAAGGAACAGAACCGACAACACTGATCACGAGAATTCTTGTACCCTCACGTCTATAGAAAACTTAATACCAAAACAGACCTATATACGAAGCCCCACCCTAACGACCCAACACATTAAGACACAAATCAAAAGACTCCTTGGAGGGGTATGACAAAAGGTGTCACCGACGTCGTCGAATGTAAGGGTGGTTATCACATGCAGGGGAGGCGAAAAATTTTGAATAGTGTGGTGAGTAACACTTCAAAAAGGGAACAAACTCAAAGGGGTCACGAGTATACGAACTAGTACATAAAATAGAGTGGGAGGGACTTCATTACCGGTATCTTAATCAACAAAGAAAATCGACAAAATAACTGACTAGGTCTTCTCGTCCAAGTGATAAACAACAGTCCCGAGGCACGGCTTACGACCCGTACGTCTTCATAACGTCCACGGGCGTCGGTCACCTTGCCTACCTATAATTCGTCTATCGGTGTGTGTGTACATTGTCACGTTGACATTGTTAACGAATTTTTTTTTTTTTTCTCCTCGCCCACCACGACGCCCCGCCCATCATCCACGAACTCACTCTGTGTGCTGACCGAGTGGACTCCTTCGACTCACACTCGACCCAAGGAGGACGAACCGGACTCGGGTGTCAGTGAGACGACGTGTTTCCAACCACCCCAAGCTCCTCCATCCCTCTGGTGACGGATCAGTATCTCCTTCACCACTAGGACGGAGCTCACCACCCACACCTACACCTGTCTCCACCCACCCGACTCCACCTAAAGTGTCCAATGGAACCATCCACCCACCCTTCCACCTCCTTCCACAGAACCCACCGAGGGCCCGAAGACCAGGTCGACCAGGTCGGACACCCGGACCGGTCGAGTGACTCCCAAGACTGTCGGCACCCCGGAGGGTCCGTGGACCCTACGGACACTACGATTGCTCTCCGGGAAAGACATCCCACGCACGGACCCGACCACCTCATGACCGAACTAGAGGTCCGGGTGAACAAGGACGTCGACGGACCCAACACTTCCCCGGTGTGTCAGTGTGTGACCGACATCGTCAGTGGTGCCCCGTCCGAGTGGTCACACAAGAGGGAAAGGAAGGTTTGGTCCACTGCAAAGAGAGAGAGAGAAGGAAAAAGATCTTAGTCTACCGTCTCTGAATTGTCAACCCCTTTTAGGTGAACTCTCTAATGTATCCTGCCATACCCTCTCGTTTCCCGTTCTAAGGACTCTCGCCCCCTCCCCTGTGTCCGGTCCTCACCCCCTGGTCGGGCTGGACCCGGGCCGGGTCGGTAGGACACCACTATCCGTCCGTCCTCGTGACCTACCCCCGTCTACCCTCCCCCGCCCCCGCGGACAAACGGGGTGTCGCATCCTTCACTCCAATGGATAAATCCGGAACGGGTAAGTTGGTCTCGTATTTAAGTGACCCCTGCTTCTCCACATATCCACATTTGTACGAATAAACAAAGAAAGCATCGAGATCCAACTACCAATGACTTACCAACCCGAAGTCACTTTTTAACCCGAGTAACTTTTAAATCTGAACAATAAACCCGAATACGTGCTTTAAATGTACCCGTCCTATTGAACGACGAAATGGTTCAAACGTTTTTATAATTTATGACAATTGTATTCAGTATGAGACAATAAAGATTGATGAAGGACTCACAATGACTGAATTAAATACCACTCCATAGGCATTTATTTGGAGTACCTCACTTTTACCGTCCTAAGAAGGATTACCAAACTAGGTGCCCGAAGTCTCTTTACGTGTGGTGGGGAGTGACTCTACTCGATTTCATGTTCCTACCTCTACTGTGTGCATCTTTTGTCCCTCCTTTTGGTGTACCAGGAAATGTAGTTGCGTACACACAACCAGTCACAATGCATTATCTCGCTCAGTGTCACCATGACACAAAATAACGAATAGTCCGCGGAATTGTGACCGTAACATTAGGTATACTGTAAAATATCTACTTCCTTAAATCCTAAATGGGTCTCGGTGTGTGTATCACCCATCTGCTCTGAAAAAAAAGTATAAATAAAGATAAGAAAACCGTCATGGTCCAGAATCAAAACAAGCCGTGTGCCTGAAAGGTAGAAGGAACTCCGTGCACTCTAGAGGAGGAGTGGGGAAACAAGATCAACGCCGTACACCCTAGAGCAAGAGACTGGTCCCTAGATTGGGACGTAACCCTCACGTCTCAGAATCGGCGACCCGGTCCTCCCCTCAGGACTACTCTGTAACTGAGGTTTTGTCAGCCCACGGAGGAGTGACACCCGTAGGGCTTTTCTACTTAGGGTAAACCAGTCGTCTGAGGGCGAGACGTCAAGGTTTGTCGCGCCTCACAAATTATGTTTGGGTGTCTGAAAATGTACCACCAATACAAGTACGGTAGACTAACAACAACCCACTACATCGTTCAAAAGACTAATTAGAAAATAAACAAAAGATTAATGCAGACGCGTCTTAATAAATTTTACCAAGTTTAAACTGACACCTAATCCATCAACTCAGTAAAACTTAACGAATTCAACCAGACTGTAAGTACTTCGTCTGTCCTTATTAAATCATACCGCGAATAAATCGCACGTATTATAAAAATTTGTAAACTATTTTATCACTTAAAATACTCTGGTCCCTCATAAAAATACGAACTGATGTTAAGGCGTAGACAACTTCATCCTTGTTACATTTGGTATGCGGCTTTGGCCCAGACTCGTCGGGCCCACTATTTTCCTGGCGTACCCAATAGGACCCGGTGCACACTACATCAGCGTGCAATGTCCGGAACAAGTACCTCCTAGAACGAGATTGAAAACTTCTCAGTAGTATTTTTCATTCTTAATCTCAACATTGTGTGTTTTTCTACTTAATCTCTCATTGTGTAAATAGAAGTGTAATCCTCCTATTTTCATATCATTAAAGTAATACGAAACGACTAAATTCTACAGAATTTAGACAGTCAATTCTATAAAACAGTGCTCTTTTTCACTTGTACGACTTCCAATTAAAAGTATACACTTCTTCTCCCTTCAAGAAAATTTGTAACAAATGCCAATTCTAGACCTCTCAAGGACCTCCGTTATCAAAAGTACGTCCTAACTTCCCCATCTCACCAGGACCTCTCCCCTCCCTCATTTTGTTTCGACACTTAAATCCTTCATCCTTCTCACACCACACGCACTTAAATCTCCTCTACACTTCAGAGTCCTCCGGTGGGACCTCTGAGCCCTCTGAGGTGAGTCCTCTGAGTCCAGAAAGCAAGAATTACGGTCGGACCGAAACACCGGTACCGTAAACGAGAAGAATTTGTGTAGGGCACTGGTCCGAACGGACCAGGTACTTGTGGGTCGTCGAAGACCGGAGCCACGGAAACAAGAGAAAACGGGACGCAGGTAAGGTGGCGGGGAGGGGGGAGTGGACAGTTTTAGGATAAACAGAAGTCCAAGACAAAGTTCACGACGACGAAGACATTTCGGTAAAGACTAAGAATCGTCTTCTTAGGTCACAGGAATGGAATACAGTAGAAGATAGATCAACAACCACGAGTGCCGGGGAACATCTACTGAGGCAGTCATTTGTGTGTCCACTCTGTATCGTAGTAGAACGGAAGGTCAACGAACGTTCCGGGGACACCCCAGGAGCGACGGGCTAGGAAGGGGACCCTCTGGTGGAGAGAGAGGGACCACGACCCGAGACGGACACCGTACGACGAAAACGTCTTAAAAATCCTACTGTAACGAGACTGTATAGATCTCAGGACAAAAGAGCCAAGAAACTTCTGTCAGATGCAGATAAAATCATAAAAAAAAATAATTATGAAAGGACTAACACGGATAATTCCCAATCCAAACTAAAGATTTTATCCATCAACTTAACATGTAAGGGATTCTACATTGATTCCACAAAAATATATCGAACGTTATAAAACTAATTGAAACACTTTACCACCCAAGGAAATCTCCCCCGTTAGGACACAGATCTTAACTATCTTAAGTCGCACTTCTATTCATATCATATTTTTAGTGTCTTTGAGTAAGTAGAATAAAAACATAGGGGTATCGTTTGTTGGATATCCTCATCCAAATGTCCAGAACTAAATTAACTTTTTTTTTTTTTTTGTTTTTTTTTGGAGTCCATTTATGACAATAAAACATTGACTTAATAATCTCACGGTCTAAAAGAACACAGGACAATCCCAAGTAGTCCTTAAAGAACAAATGAAAAATAAGGGTCCTGGTTCGTACCACAGAGAGTGTAGGACATGTGATAATTCAAAGATTTATCTTTAATTTTGACACAAATTCACACTTTCCTTTGAAATTAAGATTATCGTTGTTATATCTCTGACTGTAGATTTCTATTCTTAAAAGAATATCTCCTCAAATTTTCACAGAAAATCATTATCTAACGTAGTTGAGTTTATAAAATTTAAACAATAATCGTACCCCCATAAATTCTGGCCTCTAAGTACGTAGGTCCAACCATCCTCATCAAAATCTCTAAGAAAATTTAAACGTCAGAATTAAGGAAATCATTATAACAAGTACGAACAACAAGAACTTCCGAAATTTTTTAAGTGAGAATCAAAACCCCTTTCTTCAGAGGTCTATGGTCAAAGAAGAAATATAAAACACATCTACTTTCCGAGAGAACAACAACAATAATAAAAACCGACACGTCGTACACCCTAGAATCAAGGGGTTGGTCCCTAGCTTGGGCTTGGGGAACGTAACCTTCGAGTCTGAGAATGGACGACAAAGAGGTCCCTTCAGGGACTTTTCAAGAGAATGCCACAAAGTGTTAGACTTTTGTAAACTCTATAGTTTTATGTACAAGAATTAAGTAATACTAAGAGCACATCCGAAAAGTCAAAATTTTTGGAACAGTGATAGAGGGACTGCTACCGTCACGGTCGTCGTCACAAGAAAAGTCATTGTTTTGGGGCTTACGTACGGACTACCCCCTGTCTACGACACTGGTGGTACACCTACCGGTTCACCACACGTGCGGTAAGTCGAGAGAGACGGACGGAACACCCTCTATTGTAAGACAGACAGAGATTACCTGGTGGACACGATTGCGACCATTTGACGGCACGACCAACTGAAGTAGATTAAATTTTAGGTCAAGATTAGTCCTAAGCCTTTGAGCTGCAGAAGAACCCAACTCGAGTGTCCAGACAAAATAGAGGGGAAATGACGAGAACTAGAACAGAATCGTTAGCGTGTTACGGTATGGTCTTGGGAATTAGAGGTCCACAAGATCCACACGTATAGATACAGTCTCTACTGCTCGGACTGGGAACATCCTAAATTTCTGCCACGCAAAAAGACTCTGATCCTACTTTACACATGGAGTCTCTCGTCGTACCAACGTTCTCCGTCGTGACTTAGACGGGACACCACACCGACATCGACCGCACAACTGGCCGTCGAACCTACAGACGAGGGTCTAAGGGCGGACTCTTTTCCGACCTTCCTACACACCACACACGTGAGTGCAGACACACGAGTGTATCCGTCCTTTCCCATGTTTTCTTTGAATTAACAGAAACCCCTTACTCTAGTCCCAGCCGCCACCCTCTCTCTTGAGGTTTGAGTAAAAAGTTAAAAATAAGGAGAACCTTAAAAGAACCATCAGACCGTCAATTCTAAGGCGTGAAGGTAACGCCCTTGGCCTCCAAGCTAGGGACTAGACCCTTGACTCTAGGATATACGGTGAGCCACATCGGTTTTTTATTTAATCCAGTATGAGAAGACTACATACATACACGTGCGTGATCTACACTCACGTGTGTGGTGTATAGAATAACCTAAAAAAAGGGGAACAGTACAGTCTAATAAAAGTGTGTTTTAGTTGGTCTCGGTCAATTGTAAAACTCTTTGTTAGTCACACTATGTCGTTACCAGGGAAGTCAAGACAAGGTGAATAACCTGGGGGTTTCAGAACAGGTGCACCACGACACTCTTCTGCGACGACGGGTAGAAATGTCGTTTCATATTTACACTCAACCTCCTCCCGTACCGTTGGGTGAGGTTATAAGAACGGACCTCCTAGGGTACCTGTCTCGTCGGACCACCCGATGTCAGGTACCCCAGCTTTTCTCAGTCTGTGCTGACTTCACTGAATCGTGTCGTGTCCTGGAAATGAGTATCTGAGGGTACGTTAGGGTGTAGGGTCAGGATTCCCGCTTGCACCAGTGGGAACCCCTCTCGTAGAGACTCCGAGTGGTTTAGGGTAAAGTTTAAGGTAAAATCCCTCTTCCAATATTACCTCACGTTTCGTCAGAGTTCCGTTTTCACACCGTCGGAGTAGTCTCTGTCGAAACGCCGGACCACTGAATATTACTCCCACCGCACATTAATCTTTAGCAGGGACAGAAAAGACTCACGACTACTTTTGGTGCCGAGTCTCCAATTAAGTTTGTTATTAATTATAACCAGAGACAGTCACGTCCCACCATTACTTTAGAGAGCAATAAACTACTGAAACTGAAATTTGTAACTCGCTCCTCATTGTGACGTGTGTGTAGCACCCCTTCACGTTTTACCCCTTCAAACGAAAAGCTTTTCACAACGCGTGTCTTAAAACAACGTAGGACACTAACAGATACTATCTTCGAGATTCTGTTGTACCACTATGATTGCAAAATAAAAGATTTCACTACGAAGAAATCCCACTAGGATCCTTGCCAGAAGGGTCAAAAATGACACACACCATATCCGTCGTTACTTTTCACTTTCAGTGAGTCAATACAGGTTGACAAACGTTGGGGTACCTGACATCGGACGGTCCGAGGAGTCAGGTACCCTAAGAGGTCCATTCCTATTCCTCATCCATCGGGGAAGAGGTCCCCTAGAAGGGGTGGGTCCCTAACTTGGGACCGGAGAACGCAACGTCCACCTAAGAAATGGAAGACTCGGTGGTCTAATGGTAGATTTAGGACCGTCTAATGTGTACGTGTAACTAGATCTCTGTTTTTGGAGTTTACCGACCTACTGAACTTGGAGGTCACAGGAAACGTTGGAACTTTCATTACTGAGACTTTCAGTATCGCAGTGCAAATGACCTGTACAAAGGATACATCTCAACCCTCAATTGTTTACTTCGTCTGCTACATAAGACTTACATTCCTCCACCAAACCTCTACGTCATTATGAACAATTATGTTAGTGGAGATCGAAACGTGTGGACAGTCACGACTCATCTTGACAAACTGATTTTATCAAAGAAAAGCCACCGTCCTTCTATGTTTGTGTGGTAACTCGTTGAAAGAGATTTCAACCAAAAGGAAAAACTTCGTACACAACCACATAGCGACATCGAATTGGAGACTCCCATTACAAACCACAGTAGTAGAAAATATCCCTTTTCATTGTCTGTTTACTTCTCCCTAAACATACTTCGGACTTATGAAACCCTCGGAAAGATTGTGTGCTTTCATCTGTCTTCCGAGGACACTCGGCAGTGTATGGGAGGCGGTCGAAGCGATAATTGAGTTCCGACCAGAATAAAGTAAGTGTGAGTGGTCGAACGGGACACGAGACATAATAAATCTTTGTCTAGGGTCTCTCGTGTCATAAAATAAAATTTTATAAAGTCATACGTAGTGGCTTTCCTTTCTGAAGAAAGGTTTAATTTAACGACATCTTCGAGCATACCTGTAAAATTCTTTCAAAAAGAGTAAAATTAAGTTTCTGGTAGGACGTGAAGTCCTTGTCACATGTTTGTGAAAAAAAAAAAAAAGAGGAACACGACCTCGTCTCACCCACTGACCGTCAACACTGTGGCAATCCTCGTCATCCAAAGCAAACTAAAGTTCTCGGTGGCGTTAAGACAGACTTTACTCTTGTTATCCTAGTCTTGCGACAAAACAAATGTTCCCACAGTTCTGGCAAACCTCGGGTCTTCGAGACCCCCTCGACCCGTGTCGACTACTCTGGAAAAGACGTCGCCAGCGAAAGACCCCACCTGGCGTCGTCTCCAAGGGTCTCTTCCTTAGTTCTCATTCGGAACGTGACGTGAGTTTCACTGGAAAGGGACGTTTCGGGGTAGAAGAGTGAAGAAACGACTTATAGGAGACAACCGAAGAGTAACAGAAGTGTGTCCGGTCCCTAAGACCGGACTAAGAATTCAGAAAGAGTAGGAAGTCGAGGAGGTCCTGGGACCAAAGAGACGGAACCGGAACTTGGGAGACGGACG
The DNA here is from genome assembly GCA_006410555.1 of Capra ibex. Lineage (NCBI taxonomy): Eukaryota > Metazoa > Chordata > Mammalia > Artiodactyla > Bovidae > Capra > Capra ibex. Next base: position 41,312,639 of record SJYO01049755.1, on the reverse strand, counting down.
AAAGACGAGGTCGACGACACGTCCGGTGCGGGAGATGACCTCGGGGCGGGTGGGCGGAACGGAGGAGACGACCAAGACGGGGAGGAAACGGAGGTCGGTGTCAGAAGGGAGGTCCTCTGGATGGGACCGACAGACAGTGGGACGAATCCGTGGGAAGAGTCATCGGATTAGACGAAAGGATCGGTGGTAACACGAGATTAATGGGTGTACCTCTACCTGTATGGTCGCTGATCTCACCGAATCGCGATCAGTCTTGACAGGAAACACCGATCCACTCGTCTACCTGACTCCCTAACTTGTCGGGTCGTCCCACCACCACCTCGCAGCTCCCACGTCCACTGTGTCTTCCCTCCCTTCTCCTTCCTGTGGGAAGACCGTCGTTGTTGACTCTTTCTCTTCGTAAGACAGACTTTGTAAACGAAAAACTCAAATGCCTAATCGACTCACGTACAGAGGACCCCACTCTTTGCACAGACCCCTTCCTACACTCCCAAAGTGTCCACTACCACTCTTTCTGGCCGGAGGGGTCCCTCGCGTCTCGACCCTCGACTACGGGCTCCGGGTCGGGACCTCGCACAAGGCCAAGGGTCCCGACCTACCCGGCAGGAACAGGAGGATCGGTACACCGAGGGAAAGTCTCAGCGGCCAGGAGGGGACACACTCCGCCCGTATGTCTCCCGGGTGGACACGGGTCACGTCCCTTGACGGACTCGTGGTCGTCGTCCACTCGAGTCCACTCCGCCGAGCACCCAGGTCCGGTCGAAGCCTCTGCGGAGCCTTGTTCCGAAGAGGTAGAAGGTATATACCATTGTGAGATGGAATTTCTTTGTTTGCCTTCTGGTTTTTTTCGGTGTACTGTATCACCTTTTTTGGGATGTGAACCCTTCCTTTAGGTCCGAGGACAAAACAAAGGTCGTGATGGAATATGTCTGTTTTGTGAACGGTCAAGTCCGAAGAAGGGACGCCACTATTTCCCTCCCTTGTGGTGGGAGTGTCGGACGAAGGGCTCTGACACGCAGGACACACGCCGGTCTCGATCCGACGAGAGCCTCCGCCATCGACAGACTCTACCTCCGGACCCCTACGAGAAACTGAGGAGGGGACGAGGGGGAAGAGAGCGACGCAGTCTACACAGGAGTCTCGGAAAACCAAGACGGCAGTCTTGACACACGTCTCAGGCTGTGGCGGACGGAGGAGAAGACGGTGGGCGGGTGCACCGGCAAGAAGGACGTCCTTAAGGACGTCGTCGAGGGACGGACCTGAGGCGTAGGCGGACGGAGGAGGCCTGACAAAGCTTTGACGTCTCTTGGATCGAAAGCCAGGGACGTGGGAGACAGGTCACTGGTAGGGGGGGTAAGATGAATGTCTGGAAGGTTCAGGAGAAGACCCCCGAAGGGGTAGGGGCGAAATTCTAGCACGGGAAAAGAGGTTTAACGGACAGAGGGAAGACCACGACATCAAGAAGAGAACAAAAAGGAAAGTGAATAAAATGAACATAAAATGATCAACTGAGACTGAGGGACGATCTGACGTCGACTTGAGGTGCTTCCTTCCTCAACGACAGAGGGTCGCGATCCCTGTCACGATGCGGACGCCGTCCGTGAGACCTGTGCCGAGACGTACTTGCAAGTGCCCTCAAGTAGTGACCTCCCTTGTTCCAGTAGTCACCCGACGAGACACCCAGTACGAAAACCGTACACGTCGTCCACTTTGAAGTACCTTCAATGTTACACCACTGAAAGTCTTTAGTCCTTAAAGAAGACAAACACTACAGTCGAATAATTATCGTTGGACTAATCGTTTAATATGAGGGGGCGTGGACTGTAACCTTGGAGGTACCACCGAGTCTACCATTTCTCAGGTGGACGTTACGTCCTCCGGGTCCAAGTCAGGGACCCAACCCTTCTAGGGGACCCCTTCCCTTACAGATGGGTGAGGTCATAAGAACGGACCTCTTAAGGTACCTGACTCCTCGGACCGTCCGATGTCAGGTACCCCAACGTTTCTCAACCTATGTTGACTCGTTGATTGCGTGAAACCCTTGTGTGTGGGTGGGGCCAATCTGAATCTAATTCCGAAAAAAGAACCAGTCTCATTGGACCACACAGACAGAAGTCCCGTAACACAGTCCCTTGTACTATAGAGAGCAGGGTAAATAACGACTACAAACTAAACTAGTAAACTAGTGAGACAGAACTTTTCCTCCAATAATCTTAAGGTACGTGTTCGAATCAAATACCAGTTTAATCTTAATATCACTAAACGGACGAACTTTTACTTCCGTTCACACAGGAACATCACAAAAGTAAATCGATGAACGACAACCAATATTACATTTGTGAAACCAATCAAGGACCTGAACCACTAACTGCGGAAACACCTCTTGGAGAGGAGATTTTTGAGTTTTATTAAAACGCAAACAATAAAGTGACATATAAACCAAGTAGACCTCTCTCTCACCGACCCCAGAGCTACACCCACTCCGGAATCACTACCAAGTCTTTCACCGACGTCACAGAAGGGACCGTGAACAGAGACAAGAGTGCCATTACACTGGCGAAGACGTTAATTTGGAATCGACACGTCCCGACCCACCCGCCCTCCTGAACGTTTCACTCTTGACTGATTGACATACTCAACCTTCAGACTAATATCCAAGTACCTGTTACAGAGCGTAAGACCTGGTAGGGAGCTCTTTACACATTGTGAAACATAAACCCTTTCTTAATCAGTACCATCTTTCGAAACCTCAACTATCTGAAGGAAAAACTAAGTCAATTCAGACTACATACTAAAGTCTACTCATCTGACTTTTATAAAAAATTCGAAGGTTTCGTCCTTACACCTTTTAAGCCGGTAGAAATCAAAACTGACAGGTGACAACAATTGCTTTAAATCTGTCTACCTAGTCAAAACATAGAAATTTTACAAACCTCACACACACCAGTAAAGTTTCTAAGTATTTGGAAAAAGAGGTTTTAAGGGAACCTTCACTTTACACAAAGACGGAACCTGACTGTGCAAGAATATAGTGGTCATAACCAAACTATACGATCGAGATCTAATGGAACAAGTGTACTAGTTGAAAAGCACGATCCGGGAGTCCCTCGGGACCCTATTGTCTCCCCGTGACCCGAAGGGACCACCGAGTCTACCATTTCTTGGATGGACACTACGCTCTCCGGGTCCAAACTAGGGTCCCAGCCCTTCTAGGGGACCTCTTCCCTTACTGTTGGGTGAGGTCATAAGAACAGACCTCTTAAGGTACCTGTCTCCTCGGACCGTCTGATGTCAGGTACCCCAACGTACCTCAGCCTGTACTGACTCGCTGATTGTGGGTGACATATGAGTCCAGACGCGAGTCCCTTGAGGGACGGGTGTCTGACAGCAGTGGGACGCGTGCCACATTCACGTCACTCCCCTTCGTCCCCCGCAACTCACGTCTCGTGTCCACGGGGACGACTGGGTCCTCCTGTTGTCCCGAAACACTCCAAATCGTTGTAGTAGTGACCAAACTTCTTGAGCCTCCCTTCGATCTAGCTAAACTGTATCCTTTTTCTTAAAATTATTGGATAAAAAAAGATGGTAGACGGATTAACATTCATACGAACAAGGTTTTATTAAGTGTGGTATTATGTACATATTTCATCTTTCACTTTCGGGGGTGGGGTCATTTGAGACCAGGTGTTTAATAAGGAGATCCAAAAATCGCCCTCCTTCCAATAGTGTCACGTCTGTGTAACATTGAGGGAAAAGAGTGTCATACCACCGACTAGAAAAGTATAGTTGTGTATGTCGAGACAAAGTAGAAAAGTTTCTCGAGTCTGTCGCTGTAGGACACGGTACCGGTGAAGTAGACGGGTAGGAGGAAATTGCCCGTAGATCCAGTAAAGAGTACAAGGGACAAATTTAGTCACACTGATACTCCTACACGGGAAGAGCAGATGGAGGTACAGGGAAATCCCGTATAAGAATCCTTCCCCCAGGGTCCGACGGTCAAAAGACGTCCCACGGACAGGAGGTTCAAGTGTCAGGAAAGGTACCACACCCCAACGGGTAACAAAGACGGGAACGGTTACACCCTGAAGAACAGGAAACGGTCAAACCACGTGAAGAAGGTAGCAGTCACTTCAGTCCATAAAAGGAACACACCGAGTTACAAGACACAACGGAATCGTGGACAGGGACCGTGGTACACGACACACCGGGGACCACGGACCTCAGGGAGAGACTAACTTCTAGTGGTCACTCGGCCATAAGAAAAGAGGGAAGATCCCCTCTGTCTCCAATTCCGGCGCCGAGACTCTCGTCGGAGTGCTAACAACCGTCCGACGAACTAGAGATTCGGTGGGTAAAGGAAGGACATTGACCCACTGCTTCTACTTTGTTCGCTCCCGTAGAACCGGAAGGGTGTCCCGGACCGTGGACTCACCAACGGGTGGCAGTCGTGGTCCGTGGTCACACCCCACGGAAAGGAAGGGAGCAGGGGAGGACACCCTCGGGTCACAGGACGAGTCGGTGAGACCCAGGGGCCACCCCGACCCCAAGGGAGCCGTCCACGACGTCGAGGTTCACTGGGGAAAGAGGAACAGGACCACACAACGTCCGAGACTCCGGTTCCCGGACCTAGTCCTCGTGGTCGGAGTGGACCCCGGACTCGTAAGAAGGAAGACTTCAGCCGGGGTCTGACGTAACACAGGGAGGTGTAGGCACACGACTCCCGGTGGGGGGTTGGGGTCACACTGACCTCCACCCGGAAGTACTTCTATCAATCTCAATTTACTCCAGTGTTCCCACCCCGGAAGTAGGTCATCTTAGTTACCGGAGTATTCTTCTTGATAATGAGGGAGAGGGAAGAAAACGTGTCTCTCCAGTACACTCGTGAGTTACCCTACTGTGGACGAATCTCCGGGTCCCTTCTTCGGACTCCTACGTCGGACGGAACGGTCACGGAGTCAGAACCTGAAGACCGGGAGTCTCGACACTCGGTAGGTAGGACCTCACGGCCGGGGGTCGGACACCGTAACTATGAACTACCATCGTCAAGATCGTGGACTCTAGTAACAGGACCGGTCACCCACAGACGGACACCGTAGCACCAAAGAACCGGAAATCAGGTCTGTAACCTTGGTGGACCTCCCGAACCGCTTTGGGCCTGAGGACCCGAGACGGTTCTTGAATCTTGACTTATCCAAACCAACCAGACCCTCCAGTTCAAAGATGTTCAAGGGTCACCACAACCCCGAAAACCTCATCTTGGTGTCAACTCTTGGTGATTCGTCACACACCTTCCGAAAGTCTGTTCTGGGGTTCTCTGAACTCCAGCCCCACACCCACGAGGGTCAATGCCTTCAGGAAAATTCAAGTCAAGACGACAAACACTTTAACCCTATTACAAATGTAGTGAGTAGAGTATCCGGACGTCTTCGATTCTGTGTACTTAGTCTCGAAGCACAGGAGGGCTAAAAGTCTGTCGCTCCACCCTCGGCCTTCACAGTGTAAGGACATTTTTCTCTTCTCGTCCACCTACCTCCGGACTCCTGACATTATCATTCGAGAGGAAAACGTGGGACCTGTGGCGGACCCGTAAACTAAACGACCGACACCCCTGAAAGAGAAGGGGGCGAAGAGAAGACACGTAGAGAGTGGGTTGAAGGGAACTGTCGGTCCGTCGGGTCGGTTCGTTCGTCGAACCCAGCCTGTCAGACTAAGAGAAAACAGTTCCTGTAAACCAAGAAAACCGTTAACATCGTAGCTTTTGATGACTCAAAGATCAAGAGGTGTCCCTTCAGAACGAAAGGTACCGGTCCATAACATAAACTTTCCACAAAAACAAAACGGTACAAATTTTACAAAGTACCATATTTTCAAAGTCCACACATGTACCAATGACCATAGAACGTAAAACTCGTCACTGATCACTACTCCCAGAAGTAGTAGTTCAATCTCGACACCAAGAGTTTAAAACACCAAAGTGCGGGTGAAATATGAGAATAACTCTTGGGGTTTCTCGACGACAAATGCATCCAATATAGATAACTATCAATGACATAAACTTTACTTTTGACGAATTTGTAAAATAAATCAATTAAATTTTATTGTAATTTAGGTACCGTACAATTATATTTGTTGTATTAAAAATACTTTTTACTAATAAAGGGGTTTGTCTTCAAATCACTCTCATTTCCCGAAATGAGATATAAATGAATTTTTATTAAATTTAACTTCGTATCAACGACATGTCATAATATATTCAGTGTCCACATGTTATATCACTAAGTGTTAAAAATCTAATAAGAGGTAAATATCAATAATATTTTACAACCGATATAAGGGATACAACGTATAATATAAGAGATATTTTTTAGGAAATAAAATTTAACTTCATATATCAAAACGAAATGTAGAAGAATCGCACAATCGAAGTCCACATATCGTGTCTTTAACAAATATGTATATATCTCTCTTCCTTTACCGTTGGGTGAGACCAGCAGAACGAACCCTTTAGGGTACCTGTCTCTTCGGACCACCCGATGTCAAGTACCCTAGTGTTTTCTCAGCCTGTACTGAACCGCTGATCTGTTGTGGTTGTGTGCATATATAAAGAAGTCCAAGAGAAAGAAATATCCAATAATCTTTCACAACGCATATCAAGGGACACGATACGTCATTCAGGAACAACTAATAGACAAAACATATGTCATCACACTATACAATTAGTGTTGAAGCATTACATAGGGAAGGGGGTTCGACATTCAAACAAAGAGACAAAAGACCAAAAAAAAAAACTGAGGTGTATATTGACTATAGTACACTATAAATAGAAAGAGACAGACCGAATGACGTGAATCTTACTAGTAAAGATCCAAGTAGGTGCAAAGACGTTTACCGTAATAAAGGAAGAAAAAATACCGAGTCACATGTTATATAGGAACATCGAATAAAATATTGATGACCAAATGTGGAGAATCAGGGACGGACATACAACGGGGATGGGGCTAATGAAATATAAAAACATTCAGAGAAAATTACAGACCAAGTTCTGTTCTGTCGCAGACTATCGACGACATGTAAGGTAGACAACATTATGCGACAAAACCAACTTCTTGTACTTCTTTTAGACCATACGTCTAAACATTAACTTTTCCCTCCTTATAAACTTATCGGAAAAGTCTATTAAACTATGATGTGATTTTGGTTTTCCTCATCAAAGAATTTCCAATCAACGTCACACCTGAGACTTTAGCATACTCACTTTAAAAACAAAGACCAAAGTAATTTTAAGCAACCACACAAAACGCGAAACTTACCCGGAAAATAGATACGCACCAAAACATTGTAGTACACAACCATTAAACCTTTTATAACCAAGTCACTTAATATGTTTAGAAAGTATACAGTTGTGTAAAATAATCTGTCATAAAAAAAATTTTAGCGTAAACAATTATAGTCGTGGATAAATTAGTCTTTTCAGAAAATTCAAGACCCTCCGACAGTTCAAGTAGTACCATCTATCTCTAAAAGGTTTTAAGACCGAAAACGAAACCTTCGAGTCTAAAATAGTAACCGTTGTCTTGACAGTTAACAAAAGGAACTTCACTGTCTGAATAAAACAAGTGAAAACTCTTCTTGCGGACGGTTTACGGACTTATCGATATCAAACAGTCAAAGGAGAGGTGAGGTTCAGTTTTACGACGAGAAACCTTTTTTAGAACGTTGAACCAACATGCTGGAGAAAGGCATAGACGGGACTTAACCTACAAAAGAAATAAAAGAGTCGGTGGGCCCTTCGAACCCACCAAGGCCCGTACGTGGTGGGAGACCTCCCCGCGTCCCCAAGTCCTCGCCACCATGCCTCTCGTCCACAGACACGCACATATTTCCCGACGGGTCTTTGTAAGACCTCTTCGTTCATATGCGACGACCAACTTTCTTTTTTTAGGAGGATTGTGTCAACTGAGTTATGTGGTCTGTAATACGTTTACTTGCAACAAAGGAAGTCGTGTCACTGGAACCTCTCTCTTGCGACGCCAGTCACTATTGTCCTACCGGTCCTGCAACTCTTCGGTGGAATAAACCTCAACGACGTTCAATACTCATCACGAGTGCGGTGTCCAGCACAGACCTACAGGACAAAATTTTGGTCTAACGAAGGGGGCGGACAATTGTAACCGGGTTACCACAATATTTATGACGAACAGATCAGACTCTTACCCCCCGAGCGAGAAGACGGGACACCCCATAAGTAACGTTATCGTGGTCTGAGTCAGATCCCCAGACTCATGATCCGGCTCAGAAGGAAGACTGGAGTTGATCGACCCACTGGAACTTGTTTCGTCCACGGAGGAGTGGCGACGACACATCCCAGTTCGTTAGCCTGATCCCGAGGTCAGAAAGTCACGAGGGTAAAACCCAAAGGGTCCAAGACCTCTGCACTTTCGTTCTAAAGGTCGGGGGAGGGGAAAGACCCTTTCACCGGACACCCCCCGAGCAGACGTCGGGAGGACAGGGAAGGACGGTCGGGACACAGACGGGGGATTTTCAACGTCCAATTCCACCCACAGACACGACCCCCCCTGTCGGTCACAGTCACAGGCAGGTGGCGTGCGGTCCGTCAGACACTTCTCGGCGAACGCCGTCCATTTACTCTAGTACAGATTCGCCGGGAAACTGCCGTCACTCCCGCACCAAGACCAGTACAAGAGGACCTCTCCCTTCGACTCCAGGTCTCTCGACGAAATTCAATGGACCCCGTCTCTCTCACAACCCCCGGCCTACTTCGACTAAAGGGGGGTCAAAGAACTACGACGAAAAGACGAGGGGTGGAACCGGGGCTGTAAAGAAGGAAGTAAGGAGACACTGATAAATAGAGCCGAAAAGATTGCACATCTCTCTAAGTGCTAACCCGTAGCAAGTAGAAACTACTCTCCACCATTAACATATTTACTGGAAATTCAAACTCTTATCAGTCATCTTCAATTTCTACCATTTACAAATACACTTGGGTAACAACAAGTCAACGATTCAACACAGAGAAACGCTGGGGTATTTGACGTCACGTAGTCCGAAAGGACAGGATATGACAGAGATCCTCAAACGAGTCCGAGTACACGTAACTCAGTAACTACGGTAGATCGGTAGAGTAGAAGACAACCGTGGTAGAAGAGGACGGGAGCCAGAAAGAGTGGTAGTCCCAGAAAAGGTCACTTCGTCGAGAAGTGTAGTCCACCGGTTTCATAACCACGGAGTTGAAATCGTCGTCAGAAAGGTTACTTGTAAGTCCCAACTAAAGGAAATCCTAAGTGACCAAACTAAAGGAACGTCAGGTTCCCTAAGAATTCTCAGAAGAGGTTGTAGTGTCAAGCTTTCGTAGTTAACAAGCCACGAATCGAAAGAAATACCAGGTTGAGAGTGTAAACATGTACTGATCGAACACAACTTTACCCCAGGTGGGTCCCACTAATCTGTGTCTTTTGGCTCATACTCGAACCCCTGCTCAGAACACACCCCGAGACTCCCGGCACGGGCCCCAGAGGGTCGAAGAACCCTCCCCAACTAGGTACGTCCCTGGGTAGTTCGTCTCTGAGATCTGAACCCCTTTACAGACTAGTAGCACCCAGTAATCCCTTCCTCTACGAGATTTCCTTACAAGACACTAGAGAAGACACAATGTTCTCACCTTCGGCTCCAGTTCCTATCAAACTTCAACTGTAGAGTAGAGGACACCGAAGACCTACTCCCTCCGAAGGGTAGACGAACCAGTCCCATAGTCTCCTTTCTTAGGGTCCAATCTGGAGACTCTACTTAGGTTCACCTCTTATTCGTAAAATTATGTCAAAAACATGTTGCTTTACACAATAACCGATTCAGTGGAAGTACCGTAGGGACTTCTTCTGTAAACTGTCATTAGACGGAACAATGACCTTTTTCGCCAAGTTCTTCAATGCAATGCAGTATAACCAAACAAATCGTCTACTTTCCCTTTATGTTATAAGGTCGTGGACCAAGTATCCAGTCTCTGGAGACCCCGGAGCTTCAACACAAGACCCGGGAATCCAACCATTAAGTTACCCTTCCGACGTCAACACACCCATCAACACAGACCACCACCACGAGTCGTCCGTCTCACGTGGAGGCCAGGACACCTCTTCTCCTTCACGCTCCATAGGAAGAAGATCTTTTAAGTGAAGGTCACCGACACCCCCGAGGAGTGTAATCCTTTCTAGGGTCCCCAACAGACTCCAACAAGAGGACCTCCACCACGGCCGACCACGGGACGCGGGGACGAGGGAAAGAGGTCCACCCGATTCCGGCTCCCTAACGGACACTACGGGGACGTACCGTACTGCTCGCTCGCACAAGACTCTTTACCACCAAAGGATTAGGTCAAGGCACATTTGGCCACGACCGAATGGAAACCCCTCGTCAACGAAATCCTAATGATCAACGACGACGATTCAGCGAAGTCAACACAGGCTGAGACACACTGGGGTATCTGTCGTCGGGTGGTCCGAGGGGGCAGGGACCCTAAGAGATCCGTTCTTGTGACCTCACCCAACGGTAAAGGAAAAGGTTACGTACTTTCACTTTTCACTTTCACTTCAGTGACTCAGCACAGGTTGAGAGTCGCTGGGGTACCTGATGTCGGATGGTCCGAGGAGACAGGTACCCTAAAAGGTCCGTTCTCATGACCTCACCCCACGGTAACAGAAGAGGCTAATGATCACTCAGGTCCGTTAAAGTGTAACTCTTGACTTCGAAGTGACTTAATAAATGTATCATATATACACAAACTAAATAGAAACAGTAGTGAAAAATAGTTAATAGACACGAAGAACTTTAAAACTAATAAAAAGAGGGTAATTTTCACACTCAAAGTCTTCTCCTGACGACATGAAAATTCATATCGATTCAGATTCATATCTGTACTCAGAGTAACGTTTCGATGTATCCAATCGCAGAAGATTACCTCCCGGGGGAAAGGTGGGACGGGGGTGTCCACTCTTTGGCCTCGTCTCTCCGACTCATTGACCCAGTTCCAATGAGTCGGACCAGTTGTATGAGACACATAGATTTTAAAGAGTACACGCATTACATAGCAGACGGTCTACGTCACGGTCCGCGAAATGTATATGTGAGGTCAGAACTACTTAATCTCAGTCACCAGAGTAGACGCGAAATGTCTACTCTTTTCCTTCGAGCTCTTGTCCTTCAGTAAAGTGTCGACCGAAGTCTGGAACCCAAGTGTCACGGGAGACTGGGAAGGGGAACCAAGACAGTTAAGAACCCCATAAGACACCAAGGTATGTCTAAAATCCCAACAAACAAAGAAACTTTTTACGGTAACCTTAAAACTCTTCCTGACACATAAATATCTAACGAAACCCGTTTGACCTGTCAAATTGTCATAAAAAAAAAGAAAACTCGAAAGATAAAACATAACCCCATATGGACTATTATCTTAGTCGATAAGTTAATATCGACTTAACTTCTTCTTAACTACGAAAACTTGCCACCACAACCTCTTCTGTGAACTCTCAGGGAACCTCTAGTTGAGGGTTCCTCTAGTTTGGTTAGTTAGGATTTCCTTTAGTCAGGACTTATAAGTAACCTTCCTGACTACGACTTCGACTATGAGGTTATTAAACCGGTAGACTACACTTCTTGACTGAGTGACCTTTTCTGGGACTGCAACCCTTTCTAACTCCTGTCCTCTTCCCCACTGTCTCCTACTCTACCAACCTACGGTAGTGACTGAGTTCCTGTACTAAAACTCGTACGAGACCCTCAACCACTACCTGTCCCTTCGGACCGCACGACGTCAGGTACCCCAGCGTTTCTCAGCCTCTACTGACTCCTGATTTGACTTCTCGACTAATTGTTACAACACTACAGAGTCCACTTGTCACTTCCCTGAGTCGGTATGTATATGTACATAGGTAAAAGGGGTTTGAGAGGAGGACAGGTCCGACGGTATACTGTAACTCGTCTCAAGGGACTCGACATGTCATCTAGGAAAACCAATAGACGAAATAAAAAATTGACAAATAAACATGACCCCCTATCAGTCAGTTGTTACAACACTATCAAAGTCCACTTGTCGTCTCCTAGAGTCGACATGTAGACTAGGTACTCGTGTCTAGCCGAAGGGTAAATAACACAGAAGAAGTTAAAGAAAAAAGTGTTGGTGACGAACGGAGACTTGAGTTCGGTCAACTCCGGTGCCCCTACTCTGGTGCAAGAGAGCAAATGAAGAGTCGGAGATGTGGGAGGGGAATGACAGGACCACCTCCTCCGTCCAGAACAGAGGCCACGAAACCTAGGGCGGGATCGTAGAGGGGAAGGCACACGAAGAGGAATCTGGGAAATGAGAGGTACGGCGGAGGACAATCGTAAACACAAAATGACTCGTCGTCCGTGACAAGATGCACGAAACGTTTATAAGTACATGAATTAAGCTTCTAGGGCGGTAGTGTATTTATGGGAATAATAAGGAGAAAGTATGACTCCGTGTCTCTGTGATTCCCAAGGGACTGGACACTACCTTGTGTCGTGGTAAAAAGAGTGTGATCCCTCTGTCTAAGAGTAGGAACTAGGCAGGTGAAGGTGTTGACGGACCGAACCAAAGGACGAAGAGTCAGGTGTCGACCCTCGGAGACGTGACCAAGGGAGGAGGGCAGTAACGACACTGGCTCGCGAACTCGAAGACGGAGGTGATAAAGCATCTTTGTGAGAATTGTCACTGATTGGAGGATGACCATCTCAGACCACCGGTGAAGAAAGAGACGTCGTAAACTTGAAACAGCAGTGAAGGAGGAACGTCGAAAAAGGCCTACAGACGAAGGTAGAGTGATCGACCGAGAAGAGAGACGAGATAGCCACAACCACAGGACGTCCCAAAACGGTACCCAGAAAAGAGACCAAGAAAATCTTATAAAGACCGGTAAGAAAGGCCCCTTAGAGTAGACGAGGATCTGAAACGGAAAGAAGACAGACAGTCACTGAACTCAACAACATAGGAGTCGAGACGAAAGAGGGACCCCACGAGAAGCGAGAGTATAAATAACTCAACGATTGACCCATCGAGGACTACCTGAAAGAGGTGGACGAGGGTGGGATATGTTTTAAGAGAAAGAGAAGACAGGGGATGTACAGTCACGTGCCATAATGGTAAACGAGTCCATGGGTCCAGTCTCGACTGGAGGGTCTGAGAACAAGTAGGAGGTCGTAGGTCAGTCTTCGGTCCAGTCGACCGACTACCCATCAGGATAGAGCCTATCGAGGTAGAGGAAGAAAAGACATCGTCGTTGAGAATGGAGTCAAGACATTCTCGGAAGCTTGACCAGGAGAACCGGATCAGGGCGGAAGGGTTATACACTAGACATAAAATCATTCAAAAAAAAAAGAAAAAAATTTTACATGTAAAAAGACTTACCCATTTCTTCTACACTACATACGCGCGCGTGTGTGTGCGTCTCGCCTTATAACAAGTCGACATTTTTTCTTAACCTCATTACGGTAAACGTCATTGTACCTACCCGGATCTCAAATAGTATATGATTCACTTCATACAGTCTCTTTCTGTTTATAATATAGTCCATGTACACCTTAGATTTTTTATTATGTGTGTTTAGATAGATAGTTCATCTTTGTCTGAGTGTCCGTATCCTTCCTTTGTCTGAATGTCAATGGTTTCCCCATTCCTTCACCTCCTCCCTATTTAATCCTAAAGCCTTAATTATCTGTGTGTGACGACATACATTTTATTCGTTTTTGACATGGAGGACATACCTCGAAGGGACCACCGAGTCTACCATTTCTTAGACGGACGTTACTTCCTCTGAACCCAAGTCAAGGACCTAATCCTTCTAGGGACCTCTTCCCTTACCGATGGGTACGGTCATAAGAACGGACCTCTTAGGGTACTTGTCTCCTGGGACCACCTGATATCAGGTACCCCAGAGTTTCTCGTCCGGTACTAACTCGTCACGTGCGTATGTGTGTGTGTGTGTACGTGTGTGTGTGTGTGTGTGTGCGTGTATAAATATATTGACTTAGTGACGACGTATTGTTTGATTGTGTCATGATATGTAATATGAAGTCAACATTGATTTCTAAAACAAACACATTACGTACTAATTCTGTTATTTCATAAAAAAGATCAGAAGGTTTTTTGAAAAGACTAGTCAAACGCTCAAAACTACTCAAAACATTCCAAAAACAAAATGTTTGATACTTAGTCGTTTAAAAATTCTGACATGGTGTATCGCTTGCATGGCGACAACTTTTTATTACATATATTTTACGTATATTATTTATAACACTTTTTTTTTATTTTTTACACGTAGAAAGATTTGTCGTAACGAATTTTGCAATCTGACTGAAGAGGTGTTTAAGTCTTACGTAACATAAGTCTTACGGGAAGTATTAGACCGGAGATGAACTCGGTGCAGCTCCATGAACGTCTGTGGAAGCACACACACAAGAGAAGGGACTCGGAGTCCGTACCTGGGAGGCCTGGAGAGACGGAGGGAGAACGGTCTGGGAGGTGAACAGTGGGAGGGTAAACGGGAACTCCAGAGTCGGAGTCAAGGACAGTGAAAAGACCGTACTACTGTTCAGGACGCTCGAGACACAAACGACACGGGTCAAGGTCCATCGAGGGGTGCACCAACGACTCGTCAACTTACACTGACCCCACTGTCTCCTCGACCTAAAATTTAAAATACATTAAAATCAAATTTAAATTTGTCCATGTACCCCGAAGACCGAAGACATGACCTTTGTGCCCCTGGTAATCCTCCCCGTCGACTCACCATGAACTAGAAGAACGAGTAGAGGTGATTTTGTGGAGAGGTCGTTGTCGTGTTAACGACTATCAGAACCTCCTCGACCTTCTTTAAGTGTCTTTCGTCCGAGTTCTTAGGTTTCATAAACATACTCGTGTGTTCTTATAATATTACGTCGTTTTATTAAAATACTTTTCACTAAAAAAGGTCATGGTCAATAAAAATCGTACAAGTGTCCCAATGAAATTTTTCTTTATGAATAAATAAACCGACACGACCCAGAAGGAACTTCGTACGTTTGAGAATCAACTCCGTACACCCGAGATTAAGGGACTGGTCCCTAGTTTGGCTCCGGGGGACGTGACCCTCGTGTCTCAGAATCGGTGACCTGGTGGTCCCTTCAGGGGTACCAATGAAAAATTTATAATCTAAATGTAGACTTTAAGAATTTATCTTCGACGTCTGGTTTCTCCGGTCCACTTTATTTATTAGTATTAAAGAAAGTTTGTAAAACAAAACCCCACGGTCCATTGTAATATCAAAAATTACCATGAACTATGACCTAACAATCGTAAATAGCTACCTTGAATTTTACCCACCTCTTCTGTCACACAGTCCTTGAAACCTGGAAACCTCTTTTCCACAAAGTGGATGCTTTTCGTGATTTGTCGTCAATTACGTGAGGACAGAACCCGTGTGTCGTGCGTCCATCGTGGATTTCGCCCCCCTTCTTTGACGACTCAGGGGACTTGAGACAGCTACCCTTTGTGTGGTCTAATGCAACGAGACCCTCACAACCGGACTTCCGACCTCGTCCAGGAGTGTGTCCCTCCACATTTCGATCTGTCAGCAGTCGTCGAACACCAAGAGGAAAATTCACCGCGTCGTAGGTACCTCTCTGCCTTCCCCACGAGAGTAAGGGGCGGGGTCGGGTTCGCAGAGCCGAGGGAACACACTTGTCTTGGAATCCTCCGTCATGACGCGCCACTGGAGAGAAATATTTCAAACACCCCTCCTCCTCCACAACCCTTATATGACCCTACAATGTGTATTGTCGATTAAGGAATTTGTGAAACCCCCGTGGACCACACCGTAACCCCCACAGTTTACTGTCTACATTTTACGTCTAAGGAAAAACTCCGTAAGTGAAGACACACGTACGACCCGTATAAATATCAGTTCTCCCGTTGTCAATCTACAAAATACTACTTTCTTTGTGACTTTACGTCAGACATAAGTACTCAATTGGAAAGTCGTCCTGTGACAAATAAGTCTCTTTTTATCCCTTTTCGTCTTTCTTAAGAAGATTACTATTTCACCGTCGTAAATTTAAGTAAAGTGTTTTTTTCTCCATTTTATATTTTTTTTCTCGATTTACTAAGACCAGCCAATTTTTGAATTGATGGTTCAACTATCCGTTGTATATTTTTAATTAACCTATAACTACTAGATACGTCAAATAGCAGTCACTTCTAAAAGAGGAAATGGCACCAGTCCCTTTGGGAAGCAGAAGTGGTAAAGTCCTGCTTCGTAGGAATCGTCGACTTGCACGTCGCGCGAACTGTTCACTGGTCTGGTCTCGGGACTCCCGAACACTCCCATCAAGACTGCATCTTCGTACTCCACACACCAGACAGTCTTGCAAAAGACGAGAAAGATCCACACGCCACGTCAGACGTTTCATGTCCCATCCGTCAAAAGTTAAATTACCCCGTGAACCCAAATGTAAGTCTTAGATCTTCCGACAAAGTCTTTTAGACGGCAGAAAAAAACAGCATCGGCGACTAGGAATTTCTGTGATTTAAGAGCCACCATCGCATCAAATTTTGCAAAGAAATAATAAGAAGTCTTAATAAAATATCCTTTTTAACACTTCTAAAAGTTTGGTAGAGACTCTTTACCCGTACTTCATCTCTTAAACCATACAAATCTCCGGAGGATCTGTACCCCGTCTTTGGACTTGTCACGTCCCACCCACAGTACTTTACATTAACGAGTCTAAAAGAGTAGTCCTAGTAGTAAAATAATCGTTGACTACAGCTCCTCAATTCGAGTACTTTCGGTATGTCTATCCACCTACGGAGTCATCTGAGAAAAATTTCGTCCCATCCACAGACCAGCAAAAACATAAGAAACTAATTTGGTTCATGTTTTAAGTTAATATTCCGTAGTAGCCATCGGAATTTAATAGAGCTAACAGGAGTAATACACTTTGCTTACAGTGTGAACCAACATCGAGTAGAAGGGAGAAACGGAAAAGAATGGCAGATGAACGACTAAACTTCACTTGAATTATAACTAGACACTAACTTCACCTGTGTCACAACTTTAAACATTGACGTATTACCCCAGGGGAAAGTTTGACTTTACAATTCAAATGGACGTTCAATCTTACTCCAAGAGAACACTCCTAGAAAATGTGACTCCATCACTTTCACACTTTCACTTTCTGATGAGTCCATCGGTGAGTCAGCACAGAGAAACGCCGGGATACCTGACACCGGACGTTCCGAGGAGATAGGTACCCTAAGAGGTCCGTTCTTACGACCTACACCCACCGGCAAGGGAAGAGGTCCCCTAGAAGAGTTGGGCTCCTAACTTGGACCCAGAGGAAGTAACGTCCGTTTATTAGAACTGGTAACTCGGTGGTCCCTTCGAGTCCATTCTTCATGAATTTCGATCTTAACCGACTAACTAAAAAACCCCCCCTTTATCACTCCTTCTAGAAATGTCCACCGAGAGTTACTGTGACTTCTCAAACCACTATGTCAGTCTGTTTTCCTTACACGATACTCGTATAACATTAGAAAAACATTTGTGTATATTCCACACTTAATTAAATGATTCTTATTATATTTTTCATAAAGTATTTCACTCAAAAGGGGTACCATGTGTCGAGTAACCCCTTTTCCGAGTCTTCTAAAGTCCCATTACTCCTCTTCCCAGTTCAATCCCGACTCGGAAACGAGACTCACGTCCTTTATGTGTGTCAAATACCTATTTCGAAAGTAAAAAATTATTTACGTTTATACTCACTTCTGTAAATTAACCGCTCTTCTCCATAATCGAAATAAATCGACGTGTGTCACCTATCAAATTTGTCGTCAACACACACAATCAACGAGTCAACACAGGCGGAGAAACACTGGGGTACCCCACAACGGGCGGTCAGAGGAGGTAGGTACACTAAGAGGTCCGTTCTTATTACCTCACCCAACGGTAAAGGAAGAGGTAGTCAAGTCAAGTGAACGAGTCAACACAGGCTGAGAAACGCTCGGGTACTTAGCGTCGTGCGGTCCGGAGGGACAGGTAGTGGTAGAGGGCCTCAAGTGAGTCTGAGTGCAGGTAGGTCAGGCACTATGGTAGGTCGGTAGAGTAGGAGACAGCAGGGGAAGAGGAGGACGGGGGTTAGGGAGGGTCGGAGTCTCAGAAAAGGTTACTCAGTTGAGAAACGTACTCCATCGGTTTCATGACCTTAAAGTCGAAATCGTAGTAAGGAAGGTTTCTTTAGGGTCCCGACTAGAGGAAGTCTTACCTGACCAACCTAGAGGACCGTAAGGTTCCCTGAGAGTTCTCAGAAGAGGTTGTGGTGTCATGTTTTCGTAGTTAAGAAGTCGCGAGTCGGAAGAAGTGTCAGGTCGAGAGTGTAGGTATGTATTTGTTATCAATAAAATAACACCCGAGGTTTTAGTGACGTCTACCACTGACGTCGGTATTTTAATTTTCTACGAATGAGGAACCTTCTTTTCAATACTGGTTGGATCTATCGTATAAGTTTTCGTCTCTGTAATGAAACGGCTGATTCCAGGCAGAACAGTTCCGATACCAAAAAGGACACCAGTACTTACCTACACTCTCAACCTGACACTTCTTCCGACTCGCGACTTCTTAATTACGAAAACTTGACACCACAACCTCTTTTGAGAACTCTCAGGGAACCTGACGTTCCTCTAGGTTGGTCAGGTAAGACTTCCTCTAGTCGGGACCCTAAAGAAACCTTCCTTACTACGATTTCGACTTTGAGGTCATGAAACCGGTGGAGTACGTTTCTCAACTGAGTAACCTTTTCTGAGACTACGACCCTCCCTAACCCCCGTCCTCCTCTTCTCCTGCTGTCTCCTACTCTACCGACCTACCGTAGTGCCTGACCTACCTGCACTCAGACTCACTTGAGGCCCTCTACCACTACCTGTCCCTCCGGACCGCACGACACTAAGTACCCGAGCGTTTCTCAGCCTGTGCTGACTCGTTGACTTGACTCGACTATCAAAAACTATTACCAAAACTAACCGTTTATCAAAATACCACCGTAACACAACTATCTTAGACGAACACAAGTATTCACATGAATACCTTTTTTCAAAGGTTCAAACAATATATTCAGTCTTATTAATACTTTATTACTTACGTTTGACAAACGATATACTTCACTTCACTTCACCTCAACGCAGGTTGAGAAACGCTGGGGTACTTAACATCGGATGGTCCGAGACAGGTACCCTAAAAGGTCCGTCATCATGACCTCACCTAACGGTAAAGGAAGAGGTTCCCCTAGAAGGGTTGGGTCCCTAACTTGGGTCCAGAGGGCGTAACATCTGTCTGCGAAATGACAGACTCGGTGGTCCCCTCAAATATAAGGTCGGAATTAAGGTAAAGGTAGTAGTTTATATTAGACAATTTTCTCATTAAATTATGACATCAGTGACTCATTCATTTCAGACAAAAGAGGGTAAAAAGACAGACATCCAAATGGAAAAACTTTGTTACACACCAAAGGGGTTATGAGAGAAATTACGAGAAGGTTTCGGGAAGACTTAGAAGGAATTGTCAAGACAAAGGGAAATTATAACGAGTAAAAGGACTACCTTTAAACTTAAATATATTAAGGAAACATAGAGAGAAAACGTACATTATAACAATGGTTTTCCTCCACACACACACACCGCTCCTCCCCGCCTACCCCCCTCGGGAGACCAAGTTTTCGGTTATTTGTCCGATCCAACCACCTTTCCTTTCTAACGAAATTAAGTCTACGGTAGTGACCCTCCCCCTCACCACCTGTAACAGGCTTCCGGATGAGGGCGGGACTGTTCGTCCCGTACTCTCGAAAATATCTGTATTACCCCACCCTCCGAGGTACGTCTTTATCATGGCAGTAGAGATTGGTAGAAGCTAACCAGCGCTCAGCAAACTGATCGTAGTAGAACCAACAAAATCCAAGTCCATTAAAAGTCAAGGTCATACGTGAACAAAGGTAAAAAAAAACGGCAGTCAAGAGCCTTAACACCGTCGAGCACAGGACCCATGTCAGACGAGTAGTACATCAATTGAAGAGGTGGACCGTGAAATCAAAGATGTTCTGTTGAGTGTCCTTTACCGAGTCTTATAATAGATATCGGGAACTCTTTCTTGATTTCCAGGAACTAATACGAATTACGGATATAATAATAATAAATCAGGAATCCAAAAAAAAAACAACAACAAGGGTGTAAAAAGACTAATTTGAATAAGAAACTGATTTCAAAAAGTGTCCGTCTTCCGTACGTTCCTGTACCAACCCCCCGTTCATGATATACCGCGATGAGGCAAAGTTAAACCGTAGAATCCTGTGGGAGGTCCAATGGGACTCTGGAGACGGGAACCACAGGACACTGTCAACCGGACCGACACAACAACAAATCAACGAGTCAACATAGGCTGAGAAACACTAAGGCACAGACACCCTAAAGAGTCCGTTCTTATGACCTCACACAACGGTGAAGGAAGAGGTCCTCTAGAAGGGTTGGGTCCCTAGCTTGTAAGAAATGGGAGACTCGGTGGTCCTTTGGACCGGACCGAGACTCGAGTCCAACTACCTATTCCGAGGGAAGAGTAGTGTACACGAGACAAGAGTGTCCTTTTATCTCTTTAATAAAAGTCGACGCCATAACGACTTCTGAAAAAAAAGGAAAAGGAATTTCCTTTTCTTGCGACCTCCACACACAGTCTCCTCCAACAAATTGGTGTGAGACGGACGGACGGAAAGTTGGTCCGACTTGACCCCATGTCAAAATTTGAGAGACTTTGTCCTAGGGGGAATCTCGAAGGTCTCGGAAAATTTTACGTCTTCGTACGTCCCTTAACGTCAATCAGTCAATCAATTAGTCACCGTTGACGTCATTCATATGTTCTTCGCTCCAAGAAGGTTCTCGTCAACTGGACGTGACAGGAAAGTCGGAGAGTCGTACAACGGGAACCGCAGGAGGACACTGAGTCCCAGAGAGATGTCCCCGTTGGGACCTAGTCACCAGGGCCCTCGAGGAAGGAAGGAAGGAAGAGAGGATAAGAGTGAGGAACATCCGAACCGGGGTGGGTCTACAAACACAAACACACACGTGTGGACATGTACGGTTCAGTCATCGAACTTTATCCAGATCTCATTCACCCCTTTATGTAAAAGTTTACGAAAAAAAAATTTTCACCCAATTATTCGTGTGCCGTATTAATAGAAACATGTCGTCAGTTTAAAACAGATTTGATAGAGTCCAAGAAAATGTCATAAGTCGTTCTGTGTGATTCGTCAGCGGTGTAAAGTATTTTAAACACAATGAGAAGGGAATCAGACGGGGTGCGTGTAGGAACGTTTCACTCAACTTCATGTAAAGACTTCAACTGGAAAAGGGGTAGGGTTTATTTAGTGTGTGTCTTAAAGGTAAAAGAATAAAGACCTGGACCAAAGAGAACAAAAGGGGAAACAGATGTTATGTTAATTCCGTCACAATTTTTCTATTCCCTACCTGCCGTGTGAAGAAAACGTACAGACGGACACACCTGTACCCCGTACGTCGAGACACAAACTCGTAACAGGAGTGGGGAACAGACGCATATACAACGAATAAACGGCACAATGACCTAGCACTTGGCAGACAGCACCCCGTGAGACGCGACGTGCACCCTGCTAGTGCGACTCACACAAGACCACAGACGTCACTCTGTTCGGCAAGTCGACAGAAGAGTCACCGGAACCTTCCCTAATTAAAGTCCCTTACTACAAAGTCACACCTTAGTGTCCATCATTTCCAACGAGAGATTTCCTGTAACTAAGAACACGAAATCACCCGTCGAATGCATGTCCTGCGATACGTAGAAAACTGGTTGAATCCTTTCTTTTTTCACGACTCTGGCCCGTGAATCATATTTGACACTCTACTCACGATAAATTAATGAACGGAACTTTCCTTTAAATAATCGGGGTCCTGAGAGTATATCTTTTTGTGGGTGGAAATAGACTTTCCGTCGAGTCTTACAGGTCTGAGGAGTTTCAATACATCTTTATTGACTTCATAAAGACGTTCTTTGGATACTTTATCCCACAATACATTGTATCTTAATCTATAATTACAATTGACGTGAAAAAGAAACAGAACGTTTTTACTGACAGTTCTTCCACCTACCTACATAGAACTTTTAATTTGGTGAAAACCTACAGGTGACAAACATTTGGGGATGTCTAATTCTGAACAGCGATTCCCAACAAGGATCAGGAAACCCACTCCAGTCAGAATAAAGAAACACACAGTACTTACCGTCCTGTACGAAGGGAATTTACACTCTACCGTACAGAAACAAAATGAACGCACCATTAAGAAACTCTGGACAATGGACAACAACTCCCGAAGGGTCCACCGAGTCACCATTTCTTAGGTAACCGGTTACGTCGTCTACGTCCAAGGTAGTCGTGCCAACCCTTCTAGGAGACCTCTTCCTTCATCGTTGGGTGAGGTCATAAGAACGGACCTCTTAGGGTACCTGCCTCCTCGGACCGATGTCAGGTGCCCCATCGGTTTCTCAGTCTGTACTAAATCACTGATTTGTTGTTGGACAACAAACACCAAGGAAGAATACAATTAGCTCCTCTTAGTGTCGACATCGAGTTCTTCGTGAGTCCCAGACACTTGGTCTGAATGGTTTAAAGGCGTTCACGTCCTTAGGGGGCCCAAGGAACAATTATTGTACGTCCGTGACCACGTCCTCCAGTCTCACCCGAGTCCTAAGGTGTACGGAGTGGTCGAGGGTCTCCCACGGTCACCAGGGTCGTAGGACGAAGTCACCGTCCCGACGTCAGACGTCTCTCTCTTTGGTCTCGTTCCACACGAAGTACGAAAACCTCGAGGACGGGGTCACCCCACCCTCAAGATCCCTCGCGAAACCTGAGTCGGACGTCTCCCTCCCGACTTCCCGTCCTGTGAAGGGTCCATCCACCAGGGTCGGCCCCCCACTCCTCCGTCCACACCTCCACTCCGTCCACACTCCTCCACCGGTCGTTTCATTTTGTGTCGTGACCGTCACGAAACTACCTGGGTCGGACCCACGACCACTTCCAAAGTCCCCGCCTCCTTTCCCTTGACCCCTCGTCTCCTGCCCCTCCGGTCACCGTAGACTAGTGTCTCACGGTACGTTAGACGACCTCGGAAACCCAAGGTAGGGCCCTCGACCCCTTGACGAAATTCCTAAAATTGGTCCTGCTCTCTCCTGAGTACCGCACCGGAGCTTCTAGGAAGTCAGTCCGTGCACTCACACAACTCTGGGCTGAGGTCTCTTGGGAGTCGGAAATTTCAAAATAGGAAGTGGTTTGGTGGTACGGACTAATGTAGTCTCTGTCGCACTTGGCCTCCTCCGTCATCTGACACGTCACAAACTCTCCTCGTAGGGGTCCGACCTACCCCTACCTACCCGTCCCACAGGTGCCCCGAAATAATCCTGTCGTCCGATGGACCTTGTCCCCGGTGCAGACGAGTAAGTTGAGACAATGGGTCACAGATAATTTACGAATACGTTTCATCCAGGAGTAATCTATCAAAAATTTACTTATTTACGACCCTTCCTAGCTCCCACCAAAAGGTAGTAGACCGACCCACCTTCTCCACCCACCTCCCTCGACTCGGTGTGTTGCTTTTTACACAGAGAAGTCGATAATAGTCGTCGCAACCTCCGATGGATCACTACATTTACCTATATTTGTGTCGAGAATAAAGGACAAAAACCAAAATAAAAAGTACACCAAGAACCTGATTGCATCTGAAGTGTAGGAAAAAGTAAGAAAGACGTAGAGAAAGAAGGTTATTTTATCAATTACTTTTATCATGTGTTTCGGTGATCCTTTCCCTCACCGGATCTAAAAACCAAAAATTTTAATTAGAACGTTTATCAAATACATTCGTGTTGATATTTACTTTTCCCGAAACTTTAATTAATAAGGATTCATAGACTTAAAACACATCAGCTCAATAATTCTTTATCTTTATATACAACCATATATAATGTCTTTCCTATGTAAAATATCAATTTTCAATTAATCGTATCTTATACTACATACCTTTCTTGTGATATGTAAAGTAGTGTTCCCTATCCATACCTGGAAACATTCTTGTGATTAGAGACTCGTCATCTTTTATAAAAAAGTAGTTTCTCTAAACGATGATAAATTATATCAGAAGCAGATTCTTGTAATGGAGATCCTTCTTTTGACATCGTAACGCCAGGTATCTTAAAAGACGGGACTATTTTTACAAGGTACACACGTAATGTCGGTGGTCGGTACGGCCGGACAACTCGTGAACTTTCCGTCGAACACGCTGGCTCCTCGACTTAAATCTTAAAAGAAATCAAAAATAAGTAAATTTATCGTTGTGTACCGGTCACCGACGGCGCACAGAGTCGTGTCAGTACCGGACCTGTATGCTTACTCCCTCTTTTACACCAGAGCGGTACCCCTTCCCCCGAGGTCCTTGCCATAGGAAACCAGGTCGGTCCTCCGGTTGGACCTCGACTGCCCGTCCCTCGACTACGACCAGTGAACCTCCAGAAGGACAGCGAGGTAGACCCAGCGACACACACCCGAGTTACGAAGGAGGGTGTAGTTCGTCGTCGGACCCGTCCGGGGACGAAAGGGGCCACCAACGACCCCCGGGTATCACCCCACGTCCCTAGTGACAGGTGTCTGGACCACTACCTCGACCTTCCTGGGAGACACTCCTCGTCGGGTCGGTAAACCCCGGAAAAAAGAGACGTAGGGACGACAGCCGGCCCCCAGGAATGGGGGAGACCACACTAGACACCGGAGTCACCAGACTCCATAGAGGGACCGATACGACTCCCACCCCTCCACGGGAAAAAGGACGGTGAGGTGTGAGGGAACCTATACGACCGTGAACGAGGGGGTTCAGGACTCTTGTCGTTAGTTCAATACAGCGTTTGGAGTCCGAGGACCCTCCACCCCCTCTCTTTACGTCTCTCTTCCTTCGCGTTGTTCGGTGTAATGTGATTTCACCAGCGACCGGAGATGTCCCGTCGACGGAGACTGAAGTGTGAACGGGGCACCCAACCTAAGAATACTCTTTTACCCACCGTGGGCCTACCGTAAACTGACGGTGTCGGCCTATGTCTCACCAACTCGACGTCACTCATAAAACGGGCCCCTTTACTTTCCACAAGACACAAGTGGAGAGAGGACAGACCGAAAGGTCCAGTGACTCTGTGGTTTAATTGTGGACTGTTGTGTCTACGGTAGGATGAACTTGGTCTCGTACCGTCACTTAACAACAAATACATTCGAAACCTTTCAGTCTCTAAGGGAAGTTTTATAATTATGCATAAAAGTCTGTCGAGCAAAGAAAGTAAGACCACACAGCATGAGGACGAAAACGGGTGGGGGGAAAAGACCCACGCCAAATGAACGAAAAACCTCAACGATCAAACGTAGGATGAATGAGGGGGTTTATAATTGGTTATCGGGGTTATACCACGATCATACCCGAACGAAGGATTTGCATTGTCTCATATTCACTTTTAAAAGAACTTTCCTTTGAGAAGGCAATCACCAAAGTCGTCAATAAAATCACTGGTTAGAGACTTATTTATCCTGGGGCAGATTCTGGAAATTAGAAAACGGGAGTGACCGCTCAACTGTAAAGTAGACATGTAAAGAGAAACCAGAAACCCTTGACAAACAGCAATTTTATAAAACATAGTCTCCAAATGAGAGGAATCAGGTATCTTCACAAGAAGTACACATTTTACTTCTCCCCGAACCTAATCCTCCAGACGTTTCGTGACCGGTCGAGATTTAAAAGCAACGACCAACGTGTCGTTCGGAGACCAGTCCACAGGTGCTGAGGGAATCGTCCCGACAGCGGAACACGGAGAGAAGTGGGGTTTGTGTGGAGGTTTATGGAGACTTGAGTCTTTTATGAACGATCATCCCACGACTCATCTTTCTACACTAACACAGTAATATCCACAGACATGACTTTAACATTTATTATAGTCTGTCAATTTCGTGAACAGTAGTACTTAATGGTTCTTTATAAAACATTTTGTCATAGGATTTAAAATATGGTATTGGGTACTTAGAATTAAAAATAAATTTTTCAAAATTTATTTGAAATTTTGATCTCTACTTACATTGGAGGTCCTCCTGTTTTCCCTTGAACAAAAAAAAAAAAAAAATAATAATAATAAACTGTCGAAGTCCAGAATCAACGTCACACGTTCTAGAAAATCAACACCGCCCGTTTAACAATCAACGCCGTTCACCATAGATCAAGGGGACTGGTCCCTAGCTTGGGATCGGGGGTCGTAACCCTCGTGTCTCAGAATCGGTGACCTGGTGGTTCCTTCAGGACCTTGAAACAAAAATAAGTGACTATGTAGAGACCGTTAACACTAGTCACGGACCTAGTGTCATCCCTGAGCTATTTAGACAAAGTTTATGTATTTGCGCTAAACTCTAAATTGAACTAAAAGTGAATTTCGGTTTAGTTTACATTTATGTTAAGCTTTTAAATAAAGGCTTCACTATTACTACTCTTAATAAACTATTGTGACTATTGAATTATAAAGAGAAAGAATAAAAATTATTAGATATGGACACGGTAGAACATACCATCGGTAACGGAGGTGCACATGGAAAGACTAAACTTTATGCCGAGATCATCCTTAATTCTATATGAGATACACACTTCATGTATAACCCAAAGTTCCTGAGTCATGACTTTTACATTTGGCAGAGTAAGTATAGTCAATGTACAACTTCACTAGTATAAAACGTATACAACCCTATTTATTTTTAATAATTTTAATTAAAGTGAGAAAACCCCCGATGAAAAATTTACACTGATGATCTTTTAAGTTTTAGTGGATACACCGAAGCAACCTGTCACGGCCACATCTGTGTCTTTTGAATCTGGCACTTACCTCTGTTCCCGGTCGGGAGACCTTTCCTTCTAATATACTTATAGAAACTATCCTTGTTTTAATTCACAACGTCGACACTGAACCCTTTTCACCCGTAAGTTTACCAGAACTAGTTTAAATTTTTTTTTTTCTGGTTTTATTTAATTAATCTAATCGAGTCTAGTCTTTATACTTCAGGTCGATGGTCTACCTAAGGAGTGTATCAGCGGTCGCCTCACTCAGATCTCCAGTCCTTTCCCCGTCCGACCCACCACCGACGGGGTCGTTCGCGTTCACCAATGGTCGCCGTCTGACCTCGGCATCACAAACCCGAGGAGACGGACCTGAAGTGGAAGGACCCCGACGTCGAGACCATCCACCGTGTAAGTGACACGGGGTATTGACGGCAAAAGGGATGACGACCCTCTACCGGGGACCCACCCTCCTCGTCCCTTGACCTCTGGGTTCACAACCCATCCTAATGAACGTCACACTCAAGACAAAACAGGGAAGGGACCGGACCTCCGTTCAAGAGAAAGGGAAAGAGGAACCGGAAGATTTCACTTACGGTCGAGGGCCGACGGAGAGGTCCGGCCGTCACCGGCCTTACGCCACAGGGTCGAGTAGGTGAGGAGCCCTGAGAAAGGCATCTCAGACCGACTCTTGGGGTATACCGGGAGGACACTGTGCACCTCCCAGACCCTCCTACTTCGGTAATAGGATATTTTATTCCGGTAGATCCTGTACGTTGAATCTACGATGGAAGGAATTCGATTAAACTTTCCAATAAAACCATTCACCAATCAGACGTGCCGACCAAATTCGATAATAGTTCAGGTAAGGACATAAATAAAGGAACTTTCGGTCTTACTTGGAACTTATTTACTTCTGACTGACGCATCCGAAAAATCCTCATTTAAGTTAAATATGTATAAACAAAGTAAACCGTGACCTCTAAAGCTGACGAGGACTCAAACTTAAAATTTCGTCGACACATCACTTCGTCGCACAGACATTTATTTTACCGAAAGTGCGAGTGGAATAAAGGTGGGCAGACTGGGGACAAAAACCTCTTTCATCTAGTCTTTTAAGTGCCGTCAATCGCCGGTTCACTTCTCTGGAAACCGAAGTCGACTGTCGACAGCGGACTCGTGACGGCTGGGCCTCTGGGAGAGTCCACAAGACAGACATCGAGACTGTCGTTCGTCCTTACGACAAATGTAAAAGACATCCGTTTCTAGGGAGGGAACAACCCCCACACAATCTTATCCTGCCCACCTTAGACTTAAAGCTAGACAGAACCCTACTCAAGAGTTGACCACGACCTCCACGACCGGTCGGGAGGTCGGCCGGGGAAAGGGTACCTACCCACAGTCATCCTAAATACCGGCCCGGACAAATATTGTAGGGAAAACTTTAAGAAGTTGTTCTATGACAAAAAAGTTCAACCCGTCATAGTGTGTTACGAAGCACACGAATACTTTCTCCCTTTTTTTACTTTACTCAATTTAAGGTTTCTACAAATTCTAAAACCTGTAAAAAGGATACACTTAATCAAGAAATAATCCGGACAGTTAAATTAATCGTAACCTTTTTTTTGTGAAAGGACAAAACTAACACCTTTGTAACAAATTTAGCCAATAAAAGTAGACTATGTCTCAGGAATCCTTCACAAACGTATTTCGTGTCTCACAATGAATCATAGGTGGTGCACGAATTTGGACCCTACGTCTACCCACCCGAACGAGGGGAAGGGGGTGGACGAGACCGGACGGACCAGGGTCTTCTCCAGTCCCGCTCCCTCTCCCGACGTCTCTGTAAAACTTGAAATAAGACAATTTTCAAAGTCAAAACTTGCCAAACCCATTTCCAAAAGACAGAGATGGTTTCTCTTGCCAGTAGCAGATCTTTGACAGGCAGGTTGATCTCAAATAAGTTCGTCAGTGTGTCACCAGGTAAGGATCTCGGGTCCCGACCACCCACTTGCTACTTGGACACTCCCCTGAAGGAGACCACCCCCACTCACCCCCTACGACCTCTTACTGTCAGAAGGAAGGGCAGAGAGAGACCGGAGCAGACAAGGACGGTAGTCTAAATTCCTTCATTACTCACCAGTGTGGTGAACGTTCACCCGGAAGGTCATAAAAACGGCGGCGACAGAGGAAGCTGTGGGGACAAGGGTAAAGGAACAACCAACATACACCCGGCATTTATAGGTTAAACATGCTTTACTGACTAAAACCATAAACATATTAGGAGATCAGTTAAATTGATTCAACTCGAAAAGTGTCGGGAGCCACGTCGCCGACGAGTAGACTAATGTGGCGAGTCCCCTTATTCCAATTCCCGCCCGACAACCATTGGCCTCGTAAAGGTCCCGAAATCACGTCGTCTACCCGACGAACCGCTATCCGTACGTAGACGACCGGACGACACCGTCGACGACGACGAAGTACAACACAAGAAAACAAGACAAGGTAGGTTCTTACCTTGCGCTCCTTCACATCACTTACCTAATTAAATTCCAATTCCAATCACAAAACGAACGAAAGATTCATTGGCTAGTATTGTTACGAAGACCATCTTCGATTACTCAAAGAGAATTTCACTTGATCTAAATATTTTATACCGAGTCACTCCCCCGATCTAATCATAACAACCACCTCTGCTTTAAGTTTGCGCATTTTACGACCGTCTAAAAAAAAAAAAAATTTTAGTAAACAAGGATTAAGAAACAAAAGAAGGAAGGAGGGGTGATGGAGGGCTAGGGAAGGTCCTGGAGCTAGGTCTGAAACGGACTGTGACGTCCCAGGTTCTCTTAATTTCTTTATACCTCACTGTACTTCTTCTAATCAGTCCTAATATCCGAGACTCCTGTTCGGGAGTCACTTCACTTCGTGTCTGCTCGAGGGCGCGAGACCAGACCTCCTCGGTCGGCACACGACCCTCTTCTACCGCCTAGGTCCTTACTACTCAGAAAAACCGCTCCTGCCCTTATAAAAGTTACTCCCGGACCTTCCGGACCCGCTTACACCAATGGGACTTTTGGGGCACTTGGGGTACCCAGTCGTCTACGGATATCTAGTTCCGAAGCGGAGGGACGTCGGAAGGGAGGTGGTAGGGAGGTGGTTGGTCTTAGTTTCGTTCGACTGGGTGAAGCTAGTGATATTGGTCATGCTCGGCGTCTTCTACGTGGACTACCTGGTCGGGTTGTCTTACGACTCGTTACGGGGGCCCTTGCCTGACCGCAGAGGAGTGAGCGTCATGGTGTGGGGAGGGCAGGGGGTCCAGGGGGTGCCTCCACCACCCCCGCCGCCGCCGCCGCCGGTCTACCCGCAGATGGGCCCGGACGTCTTGCTCTCCGTGCCCCCGGTCAGGAAACACCTGCCGCCGAGGTACACCCCGGGGGCCCGGCACGTCCACGGGCTCGTCTAGGCTCGGGGGATGGTCGGCGGCGGCGGCGGCGGAGGAGGAGGCGTCGGGGTCGGCCGGGGTAGCCCCGGGGGGCCCGTCCCGGTGGGGGGCGTGGACGTCGTCGATCCGCCAATGGACCGCGCCCCCCTGAAGAGGTACGGCGTCGTACCGGTCGGCGTCGGCTCCTACCCGGTCAAAGGTGGTCCGGTCCTCCCGGACTCAGTCCCTTTGGGAAAGTAGCGACCGGGACCCGGCCCGGTGGACAGCGTGCCGGGGGGTGTCTCGGGGCCCCACCGGGGCTCGGACGCGGTGCGCCACGTCGGGAAGGTGGTGGTGGGAGGGTGGCGAGAGGTGCCCCTGAGCCACCGGGTGTCGGGGGCCAAGAGGGGGTTGGGGCGAGGCGTTCCCCGGCACTCCGGTGTCTGGGAGTGGAAATCAAGAGCCTCGGTCTGTCAGGGGAGTGGGTGATATTTGTTGAGTCCCGTCATGAGGGCGATAGGAATGTCGTTGGATTTAGTCCCTAATCAATTGTCATGTCCCTACTTGGTCTTGGATCCGGAATGGTTATCACGAGGGGACTTGGTCAGGCAGGGCTCCATGGGGTCGCGCCACCCTAAGGGCGGGCCGTCGCGGGGTCCTGAGGACGTGGTCGTCGGGCAGGTGGGGTCGCCGAGTGACTTGGTTTACTTGCGCGTTTGATACGTGGGAAGCGTCGGAGTCCCTAGCATGCGGAGGGGCGGAGGGTACAGTGGGGACTTTCGCTACTCGTCGTCGCGCCGCCCGTGCGGCGGGGGCGTCCACGCCGGGCCGTCGCGGGGGTACCTGCACCCGCCGATGGGATCGTACGGCGTGGGCGTCGGGCGAGTGGTCGGCGGGCCGCCGCGGGACCCCGAGCCTGGCTCCTCGAACCCGGGCGCCTCGGACGGCGGCCGCGCGGGCAAGGACCCGTACAGGGGCCGGGGCGTGGACTCCGGGTTGCCGACGGGGCCACACTCGGAGCGGCTGGGCGTCCGGCAGGTCCTGGCGGACGAGGGGCCGGTCGTCGTGGGGCCCGGCGTCGGCCGGAAGGTCGTCGACGGGTCGACGGGAGGCGACGTCGGGGTGGGCCCGGACGTGGTGGTCAGAAGTGGGGGCGTGGGCGTGGTGGTCGGAACCCGCGTCGAGGTGGGGAGCGGGGTCTCGTGGGGCGTCTTTCACGGACACGGAGTCCATTCCCCCGCCCCGGACGGCGGAGCGCCACGGCCAGAGCGCCACTACGCGACGAGAGCGCTCCAAAGGGTAATAGAAACCCCTTGCGACGAAGTGAGGTCCAGGAAACAAAAGAACATTCTACGACGTCTTAGAGAGAAAAAAGGGAGATGAAAAACAACAAGTCAGCATACACTGACTTGCATGCATCGGGTCTGCATAGGCTGAGAGACACTGGGGTACCCAACGACGTGTAGTCCGAAGGGATAGGAAGTGGTAGAGGACCTCAAACGGGTTCAAGTACAAGTAACGTAGTCACTACGGTAGGCCGGCAGAGTAAGAGACTGTGAGAGAAGTGGACGAGAGTTAGAAAGGGTTGTATTCCCTGGAAAGGTTACTCAACAGACAAACGCAGTCCACTGGTCTTATAACCTTGTAGTCGAAGTCGTAGTCAGAAAAGTCACTTATCAGTCCCAACTAAAGGCAATTCTAACCGACCAAACTAGAGGAATGCCAGGTTCCCTGAAAGTCCTCAGAAGAGGTTGTGGTCAAACTTCCGTAGTTAAGAAACCGCAAGACGGAAATGACCAGGTCGAGGGTGTTGGCATACACTGGTGACCCTTCTGGTATCGGAACTGATATGCCTGGAAATAGCCGTCTCATGACCCAGACGAAAAGTTGTATAACAGATCCAAACAATAGCGAAAGGACGGTTCTTTATTAGCAAAAGACTAAAGTACCGTCGTCAGTGGTAGGAAGACAATCAAGGATTGAATGAGAGAGTGAATCACCGAACACGTAAATGGGTGAAAAAGTTTTTTTATTTTTTATTTAGAACTTAGGGGGACGGGATCCCGAACACGACCTCGATTCTCACGTATCTTTTCGGTTTGGGTCCAGGACGAACGTTCCTCGAGACAAGAGTAACGGTCGCCCCTCCACCTATAACGTGGGTTCACAAAAAGGGCAGAGAAATAAAGAGATACGACAAGAGAGATGGGGAGAGAGACTAAATTTTTATGTGGCTCGGAATCAAAGGTCGTTACAAAGTACACAAACACCATCACGGAGGGTGGAGAAAATCCTTTAGTAAAAATAGTTAATAATTTTATTAAAAATAGTTAGCATAAAAGTCAAGTCAAGTCAACGAGTCAGCATAGGCTGAGAAACACTGGGGTACCTAACGTCGTGCGGTCCGGAGGGACAGTAGTGGTTGAGGGTCTCAAATGGGTTTGAGTACAGGTAACTCAACCACTACTAAATTAATTTTTAATTTTTAGTATAAAATTATTTATTACTTAAAATAAAATAACAATAAAAGGGACGTTGTACACCAGAGGACTTGGTCGACAACTTACAATCACACTTGAATTGACCGTGGGACGTCTTTTAGTATCATTTGCTGTTAGGTGTCTTTGACAAGCCAGAGAATTGTCTAAACCTATGGATCGTGACTTTCGTCTCCAGAAGGAAAAATAGTCGACCCTAAAGTAGAATGTCTTAAATATTCGTCTGTCTAAATCCAAAATTCGAGATCATGAGGGTTTCGGTAGAAAGGTAATATTCACAACCACAAACACGGGACCTAGATCCTTTTTATTTAATTACAGACATACATGTCCCATAAACCTCACGACAAGTCTTTATACATAACTAGAAGGTGACACTAACGTCGGGACTCGTATCTACCGTGTCACACTAAGATCTCGACATTCCGTGTCACGAGTAAGGATTGCTTGAACATTAGTTAAACCCCTTGGTACTGGCTATACACTTTCATATTTAGTCTCCCTTTCTGGTACGTACCAATACACTGTCCACAGGTCTGTCTCCGCCACGGACAACCACTCCCACGAACCTTGGACCAATCCTGAATCGGTCCCCACACTTGACTCCTACGCAACGTTCATGTAGCCTCCCCCGTACCCGACAACTCAAGAGACGGCCGTCCCGGACCCGTATCTCCAGATATAAAACGACATTTCTTAAACCTGAAGTGGTCACCATTACCTGATCTGTCACGGACCCGACCACCCCCCTGGACCTCTACTCGACACTCAGACCTCGGGTCCGGAACACTCCTGGCACACTGGTCCCTAACCCCTTACCCTTACCCTCTCTTACTTCGATGTACCTTCATTTTCCCACCCCAGACCTTCGTCTCGGAAAATCCCCCGTAACGCCCACCTCTCCGTAATCTAGTCTCTTCGAAGACGGAACCACTCTGATCCCTTCACTTCCAGTCCTTCAGAGACCCCCTGGAATCCTGTGTCACCCCCAAACCCCTTCGACACGAATGTCCGGGCTGTGTGACCCCTAAGAGTCCTACCCAGAACTCCAGCCCCCGGGTGTTCCCGGAGTCGGTGGACCGGACACGAGGGGATCTCTCTCGGCGAAGGGTAGGACCTCGGAGTGGACGTCACTACCCTTACCCGAGGGTTCTGACACCTGTCGTACCTCCCTCCCGTGCTCCCGACAGGTAGTCGACGACCCCGGAACCGGGTGGACCCACCGAGGATCCCGTCTTTCCTCGAACTGAATCAAAGGTCCCTCATCAGGGAAGAACAAGGGGGTTTCAAAGAATGACTTGTACCCTAGTAGAGTCTCGTCACCGGGAATCTGTGGAGGACCAGGGTCGTAGAAGAGAGGAGGGACCTCCTGTTCGTGTCACATCCCCTCTGACATTAGGGTAGAGACCCACCTTTGACGACTAGAGGAGATCGAAAGGGAGTAAAATTCTCGAGTCTACAAAATCGTCTCCAAGTCTCCTGTATCTACTCATACACCCGAGACTCAGGGGATCACGGACCCCAGACACGAGACCGTCTGTGGCTACCGGTGGTTTACGTAAAGGGAAATAGAGGTCGAGGTAGGGGAGCTCGTGTGGTAGTATCTGATTGGACCTTGACAAATACTCCATATAATTTGTTCATCTAAACTCCATAAAAATAATAGATTCAAATCAACGGAAAAATTTGTAAAGACGTACCATAAACGAAAAAAGAAAGAGGAGTTGAAACGTCTTGGAGAAGTCGAAAACTTCGTGAGTCAAGACTTTTAGTATGATCTCTCCACATTTCAGAGTTCTACTGACATCTGAAACTTTAGTCTTCTCACAAACTTAATGTCGAGAGGAATAAACGAACCACTGGACTCTATTAAAGAATGGGAGAGACTTGGAGTCTAAGTAGTAGTCATTCTCTCCTTTTTCACGGGTAGAGTTTCCCGAAACTCCAGTTCACCCCATTATATGAGCATAACACTCTCACACTAGAGATCGGACACCACGTACGAACAACACGAATCAACGAGTCAACACAGGCTGAGAAACACTGGGGTACCTGACATCGGGAAGTCCGACGAGACAGGTACCCTAAGAGGTCCGTTCTTGTGACCTGACTCACCGGTACGGGAGGAGGTCCCTTAGAAACGTTGGGTCCAGGCGACGTAACGTCCGCCGAAGAAATGGCAGACTCGATGGTCCCTTTGGGCATTTATAGTTAAGAGAAGATCCAAGATGAAAGACTAGACGACGTCACTCTTGGAATGAAACATTAAGCACAGTAAAGTGCACATGATTTATGTCATATTTCAGTGAAAATAAAAATTCCTTGTCCAATGCACAATACTTTATACCGGAATCAATACTTTGTAATTTAAACTGAACACGTTTATAGTGGGGGGAAAATCGGGCACAAAGACCCACACCACTCAAATTACCTCACCTATCAAGTCATTGGAGTTGTGGAGAGAGAGGGACCCTGACTGAGTGTACGGTGAGTTCGTTTAGTAGATAGATAGACTAATACAAAACGAAATCTTGATGATTTTAATAAAATGTGAAGCATATACTGTGTTACCACTAAGTTTTGGTACGACACATCGTCCCTTTAATGGTTTAATTCAACTTTACAACTATATTAAACGACTTAATCGTGTAAGTCTATCCTAATAACTGAAAAAATAGAACTCCCCAAAAAAAAAAATGTAAAATTATCTTCAATACGAAAAATCTACAAAGTACCCATCACTTGTCTATAAAAATTTTAAAATAGTGTACAAATTCATAGAAACTTCTATTCAGATTGAAATATTACTTCTCAGTCGTTTCCTCTTATAATCTTGTCTGCGGTCTCAAGTAGCCCGGTATACAAGCAACACACCTGCGTCAGAAATTACAATCGAGGTCTGATCGAACTACTAAACTACTATGTTGAATCTCCCTTTCTCTTTTGGATCGAAGATAAAGAAAAGTTGTCGACTAATCCTGTCATCAAAGGGAGAAGTAGAGTCTGGTGGGAGGGAGCAAGGAAGGAAGGATAGTTAGTAATTTATCAAATAAATATAAAATTAAAAAAAAGATTGTCAAAACAACTCTCTATCAACTGGATGTCGGAACATATGTCACATGTTCCTCATACCATATTACTAAACTAAATGTATACAATACTTCACTAACAGTCTTATTCAAAGCACTCGTGGGTAGTAGATTCAGGTTTTAATTTGTCTTTTTTTAAAAAAAAAGAACACTACTCCGGAGAATCCGAGAGGGGAGTATAGTCGAAAATGCATACTATGTGTCGTCACAAGTAATACAAGTAATACAGCATGCGACATGGGGACCATGAATAAATATTGACCTTCAAACATGAAAAGTGGTGGAAGGAGGTCAAGGAAGAGGAGATCGGGGACGGAGACCACTGGTGTTTACAGTAGAGAAAAAGATACTTAAAAAAACAAACATAAAGTCCACATTAACTGGATATCGTGACATCGCAATCAAAGACAATGTGCCGTGCCACGGAACTTTATAGATACGTAAAGTTTGACCAGTGGTGTCATTCAGGCCAATGTTATACAGTGGTACGTTTCTACAATCCATTAGCACCCGACATAAGCGGTGTAACATGCAAAGTGTCGACACCGGGTAAACAAAACATTGACCCTCAAACAGGGAGAGTCAGTGGGAGTGCATAAAGAGAAGGGGAGGTGGGTGAAGTAAGGTTGTCTGTGGACACGCAAGAGACACAGACACTGAGACAAGGACAAAACACTACAAACAAGTAACCAAACCGAGAAAATCTAAGGTGTACATTCACTTTAGTATATCATAAACAGAAAGAGACGTAGAGTCAGGGAAAATGCACGAAATTTTAACAACCACTGAGATCCTAAGAAAGATAAAAATAACAAAAATTGTGGTTCTTGTAAAATATGACCCTATATTGGTTAATTGTTACAACACTATCAAACTCCACTTGTCACTTCCCTGAGTCGGTATATATCAACTGAAAGTTCTAAGAAATACACTCAAAATACACAATTATAAACAACAGAATCTTTAAATTTCGTTCCTGTCAAACTTTATAAACAATGAAAGAACATTTTACTCATTTTTATTTATTTGGTAATACACAATTACAAGTAGTGTAGACATTGATTTTTCGTCGACACAAGGTTCTCTTGTTTTGGGAGTCACCGTAACAAAATGGAAAAGACTCTAAAGCGCAAGATTGTCGACGAAGGAGCACGTCAGACGTCCGTTCAGTACTCGGAGACTGGTTCAGTTGCACGTAAGTCTCTCTTGTTCACACTCTCCGAACCACTGTAGAGTCACAGTGGATGTTTTTTGCGGGACTCGAGGACCTCGGGACGAAACTCTTGGTCGGCACACCTCCGCCCTCACATCTGGAACCTTAGATGTCAAAGAACCATCCTCTTGATGGTTGACCAAGGACTGGGGTGTTGGGACTACTGAGGTGGAGTCCCGGGGAACGGAAGAGAGGTCTTACTCCCCACTGGGTGGGAGAACCAATCTCCGTGTCTCTCTCCTCACCATCACAGGCAATCTTAGATTGGACCACAGTCTACGTGTCACCCCTGAGTTTTCACTGGGAAACAGCAGTCCGTCCGTGATCTTAACGAACGACGCCTCAACCCCCTTACTGGGGTTCACGAGTAGGATCCCAACGCACACCAGTCTCGACAACCTGAGGGACGGGAACGAAGGACCCTTGTCAAGTGTCTACGGATCCGAGGGGTACGACGAAGGACCCCCTCTCCTCCCCTCGAACAACCCGCCTCCCCCACGTCCGGCGGAGACCTTCCGTGCGACACCACCACTCGAACACACAACCTCCCGTCGAACCGTGGGTCAGAATCCTCCGCTCGACCCCCGGACCCTCCCACAAGACCCGTCCACTACACAGACGACTCGACACTTCGTAGTTGACTCAACTCACCTCCCACCCTTTTCCATCCGTTCCTCTCTCAACCTTCCGATCCTCTGTACCCCCGTCTCTCTCTCTCTCACTCGGGTCCCGGGACGTACAGGGAGTCACAACGACTTGACACCCTGGTCCCGGTCCCCCTGAGGGGAGAGGGGCCGTACTGGGAGTCTGGTCCGAGGCACAGGTGCCCACGTGACCCTTCCACGTCTCCCTGGGTCTTGGTAGGAACCCTTCTCCCTCTCTCGCCTCTTACCCCGGTCCACTTGCGACCACTCTTGATGGGTCTCCCTTTCGAGGTCTATAGTAAAAAGAGAACTTCTCGAACACCCAACAGGATGTCCAGTGTCCACTTGAAGGCTCAAAGACTTAGTAGGGCGAGTCTAGACGTTTCCACATCTAAGTAACTGATATGAGACTCCACCCGTTCAGGACCACTCTAAAAATCCTAGGAACACACAAACACACGTGTGAGTCAGTACACTGACTCACTGGGGTAGTCCGAGGAGACAGGTACTCTAAGAGGTCCGCTCTCATGATCTCACCCAACGGTAAAGGAGGAGGTCCCCTATAAGGACTGGGTGACTGACATGGACATAGAGAACGTAGAGGACGTAACCGTCCGCTCAAGAAATGGTGATACGGTGGAACCTTCGGGGAGACACGGGAATCTTGTTCATACAAAACTTATGTAAACACGAAGAGAGTAATTAAACCAGGACTTTATGTCAGTACCACTTCCTCGTGTCTTCGTCTTACGTAGAAATTTCCTGGTGAATCTAACTCCACTACCTATTATTGAGGACACAGGATTAAAAGGGTACCCTCTAATTTTTCCTAGGTTTTCTTAGTCACCACGTCGAAAAGGGTAAGACAGAAAGACACTATACAATACTTATCGAATTTTTTTTTTTTTTTCGGAAAGACCCTTTGGGAAAAGGACCATTTACAGTTTATCTCTTTAGGAGAGTCAAGTGGGTCATTTATTGTCTTAACGTCTGTGTTCGTCTCATTAACCGTTGATGATTTATGTAAAGTACCTTTTTCACCCGGACGTAGAAAATGGAGTAAATACTTTTGACACCAGTCCTTATCTCTTTTCCTGGCAAAAGTGACTCTCACCTACACAGAGACACTTATGGTGAGACCTGTCTGAATGCGAAACTGTGGGGACTACTACAGACCACCTCTACCCCTTTGTCTAGTCCAGGCTTCTTTTGCGCATAAACTGGACTCACCACGGGCCCCCCGACACCAGTCATACAGGTGTGACTCTTCGTGTGTCCCAGTCCGGACGACCTCATCGACAGGACGACTCGGGTGGGGGAAGGGGTCCGTGACCAAAGTCTGTGGACCCCAATCCCGTCGGTGGGGGAGGGGCTAGCAAGGGTCATTGGGGGACAGAAAGTACTTCTGACTTCCACAGAGAAGACTGGTGCGGATAGGCACATAAAATGACGAGTCACTCGTGGCGGACGTAAAGGGGACTCGTGTCGACCAAATAAGACCTCCGGTCGCTAAGTCCCCCAATTTTACCTTTTACGGTTCGAATCTGAATCTCGTTTCTTTTGTAAGGTAGGGTAGACAGGAAAATGGGGTGTGAGACTTTCGTACTTTACTCGGCTTACGATTTACCATCCATCGGAACGGAGACTCGCCAAAAATAAAAGATGTTCCCATAACAAAAGACGCTGAGAGTTTTGGTGGTATCTATCGCTCTTCAAGCAAAAATTTAACTGAAATACCTAGTCGGACGCATACTAGGTAGACGATTGACAGGGTTCGTCGATCACTTAAAAGGATCGAAAATTCTTCGGTGAAAATCTACGACGAAAAAATGCAGCATGGAGCCAACGGAAGGAAGTCGAGGTAGTTTCTTCGTAAATGTCTCACTGACAATCCACGGCGTGTGATACAATTCCTGGTCCAACCACCACACCGCCCTCCGTCCCTCTTCCGGTTCCGGAAGTGACTCCACCTATCCCTCAAAACAGTAACTCCACGTTAGAGGACCTGTAGTAAAGAAACACATGAATGATACAAGCTCTAGTCACGACAGGTTGACTGTATGTTATCCTCGTCACTTACGATCGGTGTACACAATAAAATTTAAAAGATCAGCGATGTAATTTTTTTCTTTACTACATAATCATAATGCATAAATTAATTGGTCTATATAGGTCCTATAATAAGGTTGTGTGTAAGTCTTATTTATTAATGACTACCCCATAAAACGTGTGACAAACTCCATCTCCTATATAAATGTCCGTCTCGGGTAGACGTAAACATAGACGTATTTCGTTTGGTCATCGGGTACACCTACCGTCGACGGTATAACTTGTGACGTCACGATATGAGAAAGGCCACGTCGACGAAGGCCAATAGAACCTTTTGTTCTCACATTCTTTGATTACTGTATATTTATTTAAATTTTAACAAATCAGATTATTACTGTCGGAGTCATGTCCACAGTCGTGGGAGTACCATTTCAACCCTTTAATCATTGAAAAGATTTCCATATTTGTCATGCACATAACAACGTCCCCACACACACACACATACACAAACAGACGTCATAATCATAGTCAAGGATTTTTCTATCCAATAGTTTCACTTTAAAGGAAATAAACCTGAAGTCTCTTTCGACAGAAAGATGAAATAACATTTTATTACATTTTTATTGGAAAAAGAGTCTTTCTACTCAATATCGGCAAAAATTCTAAAACCAAAGTTCACCGAACCCCTATGAAAGGCATCAATAAGGGAGGACGGAAGGGGAAATCGAACAGAAACGGGGAGACACAGATTACGAACAAAGAAATACTTTAACCAGGAAGCAAAAGTGAGAGTCCGTGCGTGACGGTGAGAAGGTGAGGGTGGGAAAAAAAGAGGAAAGTGGAAAAGAAGAGACGACCAGAAAGAAGAAGCAAAATAGTAAACAAGTCTTTCCGTCAGAGACCGTGACGTCTCTCCATCACCCGGCCCCTTCCTCTCGACCCTCTTCCGAGTCCCCCTGTTAATCCTCCTGTCGTAACGACCAGGACTGAACCTCTTAAGTGGAATTAGAACTGTAGAGTTATAGTCAGAGACAGGAGGTGTCAATGTCGACAGTCAGACGTCTATTAGAGATCCATTGGTGTCCCTCGACTGGGAATAAGACGGGGACTATGACCGACGTACGTCGAGAAATAGTCGCTTCCTTCAGTCATCGTTTGAACACGAAAACGGAACACTTTGGAATCATCCACTACCACGTAGTGGTACTCCCTCCAAAGTAAAAAAAAGAAGTGAATGACAATTGTTTTGTTGTCTCCTGGAAGATCCCGGACCCGGTACCGTGACCCAGGTCCAGGACCACCGTATGAATTTCCTTTAACCGTTTTACGATTCGATAGTCGTCGTGAACTCTTTCATTTCAGTCGTGTCTCCGCGAATACCAAGATGATCGAACACGAGACCAAACCCAACTCACTACTCTTACTACTAGAGCATTCTGACCCACGACGACGGCGACGATTCATCGAAGTCAGCACAGGCTGAGACACACTGGGGTATAGGAATTAAGAAGAAAGTCACTAACTTAATTTTAGTCGTGGGGTCGTCAGTGAACTTCCTTTGTGCAGTACAGCTACGGGTAAACACTTCTCGTACCACAAGCACTAGACGAAAATATCACAAAAACCAGAGAGGAGACAGCGGAGGACACAAATTGAGATCTGTTAACGCATAGTGTCTAACGTCCTCTTAAGAATCTGAACTTACGATTGGCCCACCTTCGTTTTAGTCAACAAAATTCAACATTCCTTCTCGATAATTAGAACTCTCGACAAAACAAGACAAACAAACGAAATCAGTACCCATAGTTCACGACCTCTTATAACTTCGGTCACGTTCACCACCACCACCTTTTTGGACCAATTCTCAAGAATATTACGACAAGTGAATACGAACGGAGGGACCAGTACCAGACCGACCTGTCCACCCGTCGTAATCGTATTCTTAGGGTGGGGGTCCCTTTTCTTTTTTTCTTAGGGTAGGAGAGAGGGACTCTATCCGATACTTCGGGGACGGAGAACGAATAACATCTCACAATGTTCGTAGCGTCCCACCTAGAGGGACGCTGACTGAGACACACAAACACACACACACACAATTCAGTGAAGTCAGCACAGACTGAAACGTCGGGGTACCTGACACCGGACGGTCAGAGGAGACAGGTACCCTAAGAGGTCCGTTCTTATGACCTCACCCAACAGTACGAGAAGAGGTCCCCTAGAAGGGATGATCACTAATCCGTCACTGAAAAGTCTAGTAGCAAAGGGATCTACAATTACTTTACTATAAAGACCTATATGTAAAATCACTTCCCTACCATACATCTGAATTTCAAGAATAGTTTTTATCCTTATGAACTTCAATTTCAAGTCAAAAATCCAGTCCGAGGATCTACCTGAACATGTTACACTTGTAAGAGAAATTGATTCTTTTTTTAACATATTTTAACACTCTAATAAGTCCACACGTGAAGGGACCACCAAGTCTGCCATTTCTTAGACGGACGTCACACCCTCTGGAACAAAGCTAGGGACGTAACACTTCTAGGGGACCTCCTCCCGTATCGTTGAGTAAGGTCATAAGAACGGACCTCTTAGGGGTACCTATCTTCTTGGACCGTCCGATGTCAGGTGTCCCAGCGTTTTAGTCTGCAATGACTCGCTGATTTGAGTACTACATAAACAAAAGTGACAATTACGTCTTTTATGGAGTTCCCCGAAGGGACCGTCCGGTCACCAACTCTGAAGTGGAAGGTCACGTCTCCCGCGTCCAAGTTAGGGGCCACCCCCGCATTATAGGGTGTACGGAACACCGTTTTTTTGTGGGTTTTGTATTTTATCTTCATTATAACATTGTGAATTTTTCACCAGGTGTAGTTTTTTAGAATTTTTTTTTTTGTTTTCTTCTTTTTTTTTTTTGGGAGTTTTACAGTCACACTTCTTCACCGGTTTGAACTCAACGTGGCATCTTCACCGATCTTTACCTGCCACCCTTGAATCCCTCTTAGACGGAAGTAGGACCGTAAAACAGCAATGACGCGGGGAGACGTCAAGGTTCGACATTCGGAGGCCTACTGGACCCGCACCGGTACCCGTCGTCCCCGTGACCCTGTCAATGGCGACACTACACGACAACGACGAAATTCAGCTGGGGAATGATTCGAGTGAGACAAAGACCGAGCGGAGTACGACGTTCCTGTAAAAGTTCTTGGGTACTCTACGTACCTCCGCACGGTCCCGAATTTCCTCTATTCGCTCTCAAGAAATCCCTTTTTCACACCACTAAACCACTTCTGAAGCCATCGTAAAATAGAAATAGTCGATAAGGAGGTTTACTGACTCTAGGAAAAGTGAAATTGGCGTAATGGAGTCTGAGACTCCCACGATTGTCCCGCGGGAGTAGGAGGCACGACCCCAGTCTCCGGTGTCGCCAACCACACGAGTCGCAGAATCTGAGTCGGAGACTGAGGCGACCCGTAGACAGACGGAACCTTTACTACCACCCTCTGGATCGGATCCCTTCCTTTGT
This sequence comes from Capra ibex, assembly GCA_006410555.1. Lineage (NCBI taxonomy): Eukaryota > Metazoa > Chordata > Mammalia > Artiodactyla > Bovidae > Capra > Capra ibex. The sequence goes on along the minus strand of SJYO01049755.1, from coordinate 41,269,225 downwards.
AGGGTCCCAAACTAAAACCTTTTCCAGACAAGAATATCTCGACTCGTATTTCGAGTGTCTAAATCAAAAACGTTCGTTAAACTTTTGGTCATGAAAGAATATTTATCACACGAAAGGACCACCGAGTCTGCCATTTCTTAGACGGACGTTAACCCCTCTCGGGGCAAACTAGGGACCTAACCCCTCCAGGGGACCTCTTCCTTTGTCGTTGGGTGAGGTCATAAGAACGGACCTCTTAGTGTACCTGTCTCCTCGGACCACCCGACGTCAGGTACCCTAGCGTTTCTCAGTCTATACTGACTTACTGACTATTGAAGAATATTTATTTCAGAGATTCGATCCCACAGTAACCACTTCCTCTTTTATTGGTTTTTTGGGGCATTCTTTGATCAGTAAATATCTCGTTTTTACTCGGTTTACACTGTTCGAGCACAAAGGAAACAACGTCTGAACTCACCAGTAGAAAAGGTTCGACACGGCGCAATCTACGATCTTATTATTAAGTATAATTTGTATTTATATCAAGGTTCTCATTCAATTACCCTTCTCCGCAGTCGAATGAACAAATTAGGTCTCAAATGAAGTAACAAATCTGCGAAGAGTGGACGAGAACCCAGAGTACCGGGGTGGTCCGAGGGACCACCCCTCTCCCACGATCCAACCCCCGTCCACGACAGAGAATATGTGTAGATGAAGAGCGATAGATGTTCCCATAANTTCTGCCGTATGTCCCTGCTCCTCGAGACTTCTGGTACCCGAAGTCCTGTGTCCTCAACGTAAACTGAGAGCGAAGAGGTCACAAAACGAATCATTTTAAAACTGAATCGGGTTTTAACCTGTGTAGGGATTTGTAATCAAAGGACTCCTATTATAAACATGGTTGACGTGTTCTAATAACACTCCTAATTTCTTCTAATACCGACATTTGAAAAATCGTATCATGTGTCGTACGTTAATTCAGGGGTTGCTCATAATTGATAAAATAATATTGAAAACATTTATATCAGTAACTTTACTCGAGAGTCTTAAAAAGAGGGGTAACAGATGAGAAAGTAGAATTTCATCTTTTGGTAAGGGAATAAAACATTTTATCTTGTAACACAAAGTCACAGAATTGTGGGTTCTATAGTCTAAGAGGTATTTCGTTTACGTTTAACTATTATAAAAATCCTCCTCCCCCGTTTTTAACGATGGTGAAATGTCATAAAGAAAAATTAACTTAGAGTCCCTTTACCCTAACAACAACGGTAAATCAGTGATTAAGTGGACTGAGAACGCTGGGGTACTTGAGATATCGGGTGGTCCGAGAAAACAGGTACCCTAAAGGGTCCGTTCTCATGACTTCACCCAACGGTACAGGAAAAGGTCCCCTAGAAGGACTGGGCCCCTAGTTCGGGAGTAGAGGACGCAACTGCCCGTCAGAAATGGTGACTCAGAGGACCCTTTCGGGTCCTTTAACCTATGACATCTATTTTCTGACTGACGAAAGAGTCACAACTTAAAGAAGAGTCAACATTGGTTCCACTTTCGGTAGTGAACCGCTAGTCGTGGAACTCCGACGACCCCACTTCGGTCATAGGACAAAACACAACGCTCCCTTCAACTGATCACAAGGGAGGTCGTAGGTTCGCCAATTGGGACTTGAGACAAATGTGGATATATATCATTCAGAACTGGACCAATTTATGTTTACATTTGAATGTCGACAATTGGTATGAACTTCACTAGGAGAAGTGGGACAGTGGGACCGGGTATAGAATGACACAGAGGTGGAATCCGAGACTGCGTGGAACTCGACGTCACAACTCAAATAAGCCACTCACACATGACCAGTGGTTCCTCCTCGTGGCAGACTTCGAGACTTACACTGAAGTACAAAATGTCACTTTGTTAGTGTTTTATTAAACAACATCAAACTGAATCATCGACCTAACATTTTCGGAACGGATTCTTCCACTAAGTGTAAAATCTCATACACTCCAGACGTTGAAACCGCTACCAAAAATACGTTGAGGATTGTGACGTCGGTGAAAAACTTCAAACGATAAAACTCGACACTTTGAAATCTCGGGGTTTCTCCGACCTCGGGGTCAGAACAAAAAGTCCTTTCTAGTGTCGACGTAGAATCGAGGGTAAACCACTATTCCTTCTTCGGGAACCGAATAGTAGAAGTTCGAAATACATGGCGTCAAAAAATGTAAAATATTTTCATAACCAACTTTTTACTCTATCCTTTTTTCATTTTCATTTTGGACAACCAATAATAGATTACAGGTCTACATTACACAAAGATGTCGCAGTACACGCCCTACACATATGTATACTGAAAAGACTTGGTATAAGATGTTGAAAACACATTTTACTAAACGACGGAAGTGTAAACAAACAACAACAAATCAACGATTGAACACAGGCTAAAAACGCTGGGGAACCTGATATCGGCCGGTCCGAGGAGGCAGGTACACAGGTACCCTAAAGGGTCTGTTTTTATGACCTCACTCAACGGTAAAGGATGAGGTCCCCTAGAAGGACTAGGTCCCTAGCTTGGACGAAGAGAACGCAGAGGACTTAACCGTCCGTCTAAGAAATGGTGGATCGGTGGACCCTTCGGGAGGGAAGTGTAACACCTTTATAAATGACATCTCACCGACGTTAGGTCCGCACAGTATAAGAAAGTAAATTAAGTAACAAATTCCCCCCTTTTCAGAGATTCATATAAATCGACACATGGTTTCAAACAGTCTTTCATCATAAAAGGTTTAATAAAAACGTCCTTTCTAACGGTACAAAAACCTATAGAGTGCCATTGGATAACCATCTTTTACAGATCGGATCACCACAGACACCTGAACACAACTCCGACTCTTAACAGTGACAGACGAAACAGGCCATGTCTTCGGTGGTCGGTGCACCCCGGGGACTCGTAGACTTTTCTCCGTTCACTGTGAGTCCGTGCATTTAAAATTAAATTAAATTAAATTTATATTTATCGGTATACACCGATCACTGTCCGTACAACCTTTCGAGTCACACATATTGGTTTGTTCTGTTTAATAAATTTAGTGTCCTTTTATTCTACATCGCGCATCTGGATCTTTCCCGTCACAAAACAACCCACGCATCGACCACAGTCGAAACTTAAAGACGACAACAAGAGAGTGGAGAGTGGTGCACCCGGACCGATCTACCACTCTACTATACTACTGTCTCTCGGTGCGTACGTGCCACTACGGTTGCTCCAAGCGGAGCACTAGGAATCTCATTTAGAAGCGACGCATGGACGGTTAACAGCGAGTTGTGCTACGCCAGAGAAATCACTACACTCCTCTCGTAGAACAAAAGTTCATATTCACTAGAAAATCTTTCGACAACAAATTTAAAAGAAGGGTTTCTGTAAGGTCAACTTTCATGAAACATATTCTACACATGACAATGAACAAGACAATCAACTTTTCGACAAGGATGTCAACCATTTTAACCAAAAAAGGGAACTTTTTCCAAAAAACGTCAAAATACAATTTAAACTATAACTTGACATTTTAAAGGCAGAGGAGCAAGGACCTTCTTCTTCTTCGACGACCGACACAGGACTGGTAGTCGGGACGTCCCACATACATGAGTACGGAGCCCCACCCGTACACATGGGCACACCTAGAGAACTAGGTTCTGGGATCTGGAAGTAAACCGTGACTTCTGTTTGTCTCTTTGAACTCAACAAACTTCTACAATGAAATCCCACTTAATCAAGATAGGATTCTAATTATAACACAAGAGTTTAAAAGATTACATACCAATCACCGTCTCCTATTTACCTTAGTCACCTTTAGATCCGAAATCAGTAATAAAGAGGTTTTTCCTAAACTCTGCAAAACTGTTTTACACACACACACACACACACAGACACACACACACACTTTATCTTTGTCCTTTAACCCAAGACTTTACCTCTGGTTCCTTCGTACGATTAATGTCGGAGTCGACGACCCGACCCGTAGGACCATTCACCTGTCTCCCTTCGGTCTCTCCACTAGTGAGAGTAGTAGTCTTTCTTCCTTAAAAAAAAAGGAGGAGTCTCTAAACACACACACACACACACACACACAGTACTTTAGGACTCTCTTTGAAAGACGAACCACATAAAATATGCATCCTCCACAACTACCCGTAGTGTTTATGAAAGAACTGTTCTCATCAGAATATTGTGCACACCTCTATCAAAACCAAAGAGACCAACAAAAAGTAGAAGAAGAAGGAGGGAACTGGGACCTACCAAGGCGGGGTCCACCACCGTGAGTCCTGGTGTCCCGCGTCCGACAGGACACCCCCGACCCAACGACACCGGGTCCCCTGTGAGGGTCTTCGTATGTACCTGGTTCCTACGGACTCCACTACCCAACGTGTAGACTCCATAGAGGTGTAAAGCTCTGAAGACCAGACAATTAATCCAGTACCTATCCGAAAACTGTCTAACAAACTGTCTTCTAACAGTTCAACAAATCCATCAGTTCTTAGATTTAATAATAGTCATAGAAGTTACGGTGACTTAATAAATAAAATATAAATAAACAAAAACCGACACGACCCAGAAACAGCGACGTTGACCCGAAAGAGCTCAACACCACACGTCTCAGACGACAGATCGACGTCATACGCCCGAAGAATAACGTCACCGAAGAAACAACTCTTCGTATCCGAGATCCGGGCGTCCGAGTCATCGACGGCGAGTACCCGAGTCATAACATCAGGACCCGAGGGCTCGTGTCCGAGCCATCAACACCGAGTGCCTGGATTAACGACGTACCGTACACCCTAGGAGGGACTGGTCTCTAGTTCGGACACAGAAGACGTAACCGTCCGTCCAAGAATTGGTGACCTGACTTTCCCTTCAGGGACTTAATAAGTAAAAATTTATTACTTAAGATATAGGTACTCAGAGTTGAGTTAATTTTTTTTTTTTTCTCAGGTTTCGTGATTAAACATAGAATTACCACCTTTCGGTCTCGGGATAAGAAATCTTTGGCCTATTCTCCCAATAGGCTACTTGTAATACAGAACTTTCAACCCAAGGTCATCCGCAACAGTGGACCTACCTTGAGAGAGTGGACGACGACCGTAAACCCTCGTATTTTTACCAACACCCTTTTAGGTCTTAAAGGAGATCTTTGTTTCGGTCAATTCGTCAGTTCTGAGGTCTCGTCGAAACGGGTCACCTTAAAAGACCACTCACTTTGACAAAATGCATGACAGGAAATACCATCGGACATCTGTATAACCAATGTCTGTGAATCTGGCACCGACCACACTGACTTGTCCATTTAAAATAGATTGAAATTCACTAAATTTACGGTGTAAGCCGACCACTGACGACGTAGGTTGTCTCGTTAACATCTCAGTATTAACTATTTCGTCTTCATAAGTTTCACAAAACAAGGGATGTTCTTAAAACTTTGTTTTTTGAAAGTTTTTAAGATCACAACAAAAAAAAAAATTCAAGTTTATTTATGTAATTTTTCACAAACGGACGTACTGACAGTGGTGATTTGTCCGCAAATGGGGCCGTGACGGGTGAAACTATAAACAATCACCTTGAGAAACGACGGTTCTGAGAGGACGGGACCTCCACTGTGACTCGTCTTGTGGGGTCATCTCATTTCCCTCGTTCAGAACATGTGCGGACCGCCTTCGGTCATATCGGACACGTCTCCGGGACCCCGTCCTCACACGAACCTTGCGAACTCCCGTCGTTTCTTCGGTCACCGAAACCTCACCTCCCTCCCTCCCTATCCTTGAAACCAAGTCAAGTCAAGTCAAGTCAGCGAGTCAGCACAGACTGAAACGTTGGGGTACTTAGCGTCGTACGGTCCGGAGGGACAGGTAGTGGTTGAGGGCCTCAAGTGAGTCTGAGTGCAGGTAGCTCAGCCACTACGGTAGGTTGGTAGAGTAGGAGACAGCAGGGGAAGAGGAGGACGGGGGTTAGGGAGGGTCGTCGTCTCAGAAAAGGTCACTCAGTTGAGAAGCGCACTCCACCGGTTTCATGACCTCAAAGTCGAAATCGTAGTAAGGAAGGTTTCTTGTGGGTCCCAACTAGAGGAAGTCTTACCTGACCAACCTAGAGGAACGTCAGGTTCCCTGAGAGTTCTCAGAAGAGGTTGTGGTGTCAAGTTTTCGTAGTTAAGAAGCCGCGAGTCGAAAGAAGTGTCAGGTTGAGAGTGTAGGTATGTACTGGTGACCTTTTTGGTATCGGAACTGATCTGCCTGGAAACAACCGTTTCATTATCTTCTCATTTATTTCGTCCCCAACCCCACCAAAATCTAGTTCGTCCCACGGCACTCGATACGACTCCTCAAGACTCACAATGGTGCTCACTCTACCGCTCGACAGCTTCCCAAAACGCGAACTCTCACCGCGCTCCACGACCATACAGTCGTCCGAGTGAGACGCAGAGACTCTTTATCCATCTCCCGTTTACGCCAACGTGTTTCTCCGGTAGCTAGTCCGTTCTACGTCACCACCAGACCTAATCCCGCGACCACAATCCTTCACTGCCAAACACGGTCACCTAACCTTTACCCCAAACTCTCTTACTCTCGGTAGTACCAAGACTGACCTCGTCGACTCCCTAGACTTCTATGTCCAATCACGTCCTTTGAGTCAAACCTGTACAATCACACCTCCACGAGGATCTGAGGTCAAGTCTATCGATCAACCTATGCCCTTAAACCCCTACTCAAATTGTCAATATTAACATATTTACGACAACAAGAAATCAACGATTCAACACAGGCCGAGAGAACACTGGGGTACTTGACATCGGGTGGTCCGAGGAGACAGGTACCTTAAGAGGACCGTTCATATGATCTCACCCAACGGTAAACGAAGAAGTCCCCTAGAAGGACTGGGTCCCTAGCTTGGACACAGAGGATGTGACCGTCCACCTAAGAAATGGTGACGCGGTGAACCCTTCGGGACACATCTATTATAAGACGGTATCTGGAACTGTCCCAATCTTCTCCTTCCACTCCGGTCCCGGGGACATGTCGGGTAGCAATCATGAGATCCGATTCTCCCAGGGTCCTGGACGTCACTCCTCTCTGGTGGTGGTCCGTAAGCAGGACCTAGGGTCCTCTCCTCTCTCACCGGTCGTCCCTTGGAAACTACCACAGTGTGCGAGAATGCTACTCCACAGGACATTCTGCTCCTGACTCAGGGTGGTCGAAGTCAGAGTTACCAATTGAGAAGAGTATGGGAATATATTAAGAGTGGATGTATTGAGGATAACAATTCAACACTTTAAAATCGTCTGAAGACTTATGCTACAGCGTCACGTGGGTCTCTACCAACAGTGTTGTGATTCGTCGATGGCACATGGTCCGACACAACAACCGAGGACTCCAGCTTCCACCTATTCTCTTCGGGGACATCTGAAGAGTCTGAACGTCAGAATCCTCTCTTCCACGGACTCGTAGAATCACGGCACGAACCACACTACTGACACGTCCCGACCCGACTCCCGGCACCTCCTCGCTCACTGTCTAGTCACTCCACCACGACTCTGGCCTTAGTGGACCGTATGTCAGAGGTGAGAGGAAGGAGGCCGCTCACGGTAGAAGTGTGACACTTTTCGTAGGTCACAACTTCAAATGCTTCCGTAAATACCCTCCTGTACGTGAACTTTTCGTTTTAGTGACAAGAAGTTTCCATTGGTCACCTTTAGAAACGAATAACGAGTAGGGTGAAAGGACGGCAGACGACAGTGGTTTTCCTTTTTCTTTTTTCTCTTGGATTCTCACCTCCCCTCAGGAAATTACAACGAACTTAACTGTTCTATTCGTAAAGAACATTTAGAGTGTAAAGTAGAAATGTTACTTATACTTGAAACGTTAGATGAGTTCATACAGTACAGACGAATCGACAAACTAGTAAATTGAGCGGGAACCGGTGTTGGGGAATTCGTCGCTAAGACTAAGACTTCCTTCCACGCGAAAACCCCAATGAAACCTAGGGACAACCGACGAACGGTACATGTGAACCCATTTGAGTATCCGACCACCAAAACATTGTACAGATGAGACATTGAAACAGTAGTCTTTAAAGGAATTACAGATCCATTCACATGGACAGGCAACCTACTTCTATCATGTTATAACTCTTCGGGAATCCGTCCCGGAGCTCTTAAGGAGGGTCCCCCTGGCCCAAAGCGCAGCCAGTCCTGTCATCCAGGTCCGACTGAGTGGTCTGTTCCTCACTCGTGATGTCCGGGGGACGAGAACACAGGTCCCCGGTACGTTCCCCGGTTCGAAGACCCAGTAGGACAGAGCACAGAAGTCCCTAGGACACGTCCAGGACATCTTTTCAAGGAAGACGTCGACGTTCACTCGTCTCGGGGTAGAAGGAGACGGAAGAGAGGAAGAGCGGAGGGGTCTCTTCCACTTAACTGAGATCGAGAAGGTCTGGGAAAGTGGGACCTGAAGACAGGTCTTGTAAGTGGACATCAAACCTCTAGTGAACAAGACACTGCAGAAAAGAGAGATGCAACGTTAGCGAGTAGAACCCTCCGTCGTCCACGTCGCACCTTCTCGTACCGGAACTTCACGGCCAAAGTAGTGATGCCTTAGTCGACACACTGACACCCACTTGGCGTATCGAAGAGACCCGGAGTCAAAAGAGTAGATATGTCATCCTTAGTATAGACAAATTACGACAACGACCCCGAAGAGATCACCGAGTCATCATTTCTTAGACGGACGTCACGTCCTCTGTGTCCAAACGAGGGACCCAACCCTTCTAGGGGACCTCTTCCTTTACTGTTGGGTGAGGTCATAGGAGTGGACCCTTTAGGATATCTGTCTTATCCGACCGTCCGATGTCAGACACCTCAGTGTTTTCTCAACCTGTGTTGAATCACTGAATTGTTGTAATTGTTTATGACAACAATCCCCTTGACTACCTCTTCCGTTACCGTGGGGTGAGGTCATGAGAACGGACCTTTTAGGGCACCTGCCTCCTCGGACCATCCGACATCAGGTACCCCAGAGATTCCCAACCTGTGCTGACTCGCTGAAGTGAAAGTGAAAAGTGAAAGGACGTGACCTCTTCCTTTACCGTTGGGTGAGGTCACAAGAACGGACCTCTTAGGGTCCCTACCCCCTCGGACCACCCGAAGGTAGATACCCCAGCGTGTCTCAGCCTGTGCTGACTTTGTCGTCCCCCTGACTCTAGTATGTGATCACACGAATCTTGACACGGAAGACGTACTATACAACAAACATTTATGTCAAGTCAAGTCAGAGAGTCAGCACAGGGTGAGAAACACTGGGGTACTTAACGTCGTGTGGTCCGGAGGGACAGGTAGTGGTTGAGGGCCTCAAGTGAGTTTGAGTGCAGGTAACTCAACCACTACGGTAGGTCGGTAGAGTAGGAGACAGCAGGGGAAGAAGAGGACGGGGATTAGGGAGGGTCGTAGTCTCAGAAAAGGTTACTCAGTTGAGAAGTGTACTCCACCGGTTTCATGACCTCAAAGTCGAAATCGTAGTAAGGAAGGTTTCTTGTGGGTCCCGACTAGAGGAAATCTTACCTGACCAACCTAGAGGAACGTCAGGTTCCCTGAGATTTCTCAGAAGAGGTTGGTGTCAAGTTTTAATGATGACGGTAATTACGGAGTAATAATATAATAATGATGAAGACACTGACATAACAACGATTTTATGAGACATAGGGTGAGATACAAGATTCACCGCACTCTCTTCCCAAGGACAGGTAGTGGAAGAAACGGCATAGGGGTCCCGCCCCGTGTAAGTAAGACGTCCACGGGTACGTCACGAGGCATGGGTTCCGTCTCGGACCCTCTCCCCGTGACACCCCGGTACCCCCCGTACCCCTCTTGCCATAACCTCCCGTAGGACACCCTCCTCCACGGAAGACCCGACTCAACAGGGACGACCCACCTCCCGTCGGTCTAGACTCCTAGTGTCTCGTGAGTGGACTCCTGAGACCCCTCTCGATTATCCACCCTTTCTCGTCTACGGGACCCCTCACCTCACCCCTTTACCCCCCTCCCCCGTCGTCTCTTTGACTCCTGAAGGGACCCGTCACGACGGGTCACCCCTTGACCTACACTCGGGGTCTACAACTCATTTTAACGGAGGAGTCGTGTAACTTTGTTTCTTTGTCCCTTCAAGTAAACACACATAAATTACACGTACACACAAATTCAGCGAAGTGAACACACTAAGAAAAGCTGGGACACCTGACATCAGGCTGTCCGGGGAGACAGGTACCTTAAGAGGCCCTTTCTTATGACCTCACCCAACGGTACGGAAGAAGGTCCGCTAGCAGGACTGGGCCCCTACCTTGGACACATAGAGTACAGAGGACGTAACCGTCCGTTCAAGAAATGGTAATCACGGTGACCCCTTCGGGTGTAAATTACATTCTATGGGTGTTATACCAAAATCGTATATTATTAACTTATAGGAAAGTTGTTTATTATAAATTATGTTTCTATAATTGTTCTAGTAGGTGTATAAAAGGAGGATTCGGAGACTCAAGACCACACTAAATGTGCACCTCGGGGAGAGTCTAGTTTGGACGGTGCACGAGGCTCCGGTGTACACAGACCCCCGGCGACGGAGCCTCTGGGGTCCGGAGTCCCTTTCCACCCACCCTCCATCAGGACCTTCGTCCTGAAACCGTCACACGGACCACCCCAGTCCCTCCCTCTTGACCCGAGGGTGTAACGAGTGAACGAATTGGTCCACTCACCACCGGAGTGTCCAACCACCTTCTTCAGTCGTTTCTCTCGTCTCCCAAAACCCCACACAGAACGAAGTCGTCACCTGCCTGTCCTTCACTCTACCACTCACTTCAAGACCTCAAACACCGGTCCATCCAGTAGCCCGAAGCACCACTGTTCGGACCAGATCTCGAAGTACTGGAACACCAACTCCTGATCTGGTTTCGAGGAATTTGGGTCACGTCTGGGACTCAGGAAATAGGGAGGTCGGTTGAGTCCGCGGAGGAAGTCGGAGGACCGAAGAGGAGGACCCGAAATCGTGTTCCATGTACTAGTAAGGGGGTGGGGGAGCCCTCTACCCGACACCAGTCTCGTTTTTTCTCTTCGTGCACACACAGTTTTAAACGTTGGTACGGAATTGGAAGGTGGATTTCGTTGACTTTATAAAGTGTCGAGTCTCAGTAATCTTAAAATTTCAAATAAAATTTGTACATGCATCTTCTTTTACTATTCGACAGAATCTATTTTTATATGCTAGTTACATCAAGTCGTGAATGATTGCTATAAAAACCTCCGGTCTAAGACTCTTGAGAAAGATCCAGAGAAGGGGTCCTCACGAAAACAACCTTTACTCGACTCCCTACCACTAGGTAAGTATCGTCTTCCTGTCGTAAACCCCGGACAACTCTGAAGAAATTTCTATAATAAATTTTTATCCCACTCTTGGAGTATGTAGACAGGTGGATAGGTAGGTGAGAGGTAAATAAGTAGTCCGTCGTAAAACCTCGTAAACATTGTACGGTCAGTGAGACACTCCAGTACCTCTATATTTTTCTTCCATAAGAAAGGAATTTTCTTCAGATCAATTTGTCACCACAGGGACGTTACTCTTCTCTCTTCACGTCTGAATCCACCCTCGTCTATACGTTGAATCAACAAACGTCCCAGTCCTTCTTTCCCCCATGAATTCAGTCCCTTTCTCCTCTTTACTTCCTCTTTAAACACGTCTGTCGTCCGTCTTACACGCCGAAAGTTTCCGGTAGTTTACAAAGTTGTAACGGAGTCTGGTCAGTCTTCTTACACGTGAGTGAGTGAATGCGTAAATAATCAGGTGTCACAGGATCCTATGGGAACACCCGTGGAACCGTCATGTCGTCAGCGGTCCTCGAGGGTGTCTCGTACATACATTAGTTCTGTTTCCGACCTCCACACTGCAGACACAATTGTAAACCCCTTGCAAAGTATTAGTCATTTATGATCCGGGTACCATACACAGTCAAGGACGAAATCCACAACCTCTCGCTCTGCCCGTCCGTGTGTAAGACTATATATACGGAGACATATGTCAATTGGGAACTTGTCGAGCCACCGACCCCGTGACTGGAAAGTGTGTGAACTCTTAGACTCATATTAAATAGCAAACAGGAGGGACACAGGTACCCAGGAGGCATAGGTACCAAGATATGGACGCGTAAGTCGGTTGGGGCTCACACATCATGACACTGTACGTGACGACCTTTTTTCAGGAGCTCATTCACCTGGGGGCGAAAAGTTTAGGTGGAACAGTTCCCAGTGGACATATATCTGTTTGCCGGATAGTCTCCGAGTGTCAGAAGGCTCCTGTCTCCGGCGGACACGTTTCTAGGACTCCACCTCTCGAAAACGGGAAACAACAAACTGCCATTCGTTCCATAGTCGTACCCGAAGGGACCACCGAGTCACCATTTCTTGGGTGGACGGTTACGTCCTCTGCACCCAAGGTAGGGACCCAGCTCTTCTAGGGGGACTTCTTCCTTTACCGTTGGGTGAGGTCATAAGAACGGACCCTTTAGGGTACTTGTCTCCTCGGACCGCCCGATGTCAGGTACCCAACGTTTTCTCAGACTGAACTGACTCACTGATTTGTTGTTGTTTCCTAGTCGCATCAATCTCGTCCAACCCTCCACCCAAACGTCCTCTACTCCAAACCCTCCACCGTCCCCAGGTAAACTTCGGAACATCAGGCACGACTCCTGAACGGTGAAATGACACTTACTCTCCTCTTCCAGAATCACCAAAACTTATCTCCATATAACACCAGGACAAGTGTGGAAATCTCCTAGTGAGTGACCCTGACACGTCCTTTATCTGACCCGACCTACCGTTCGGACCCTCTGTCCCCAGTCCACGTCTCCAACACCGTCGTCACCAGGTCCGTCCAGAGCTCCACGAATCTGTCCCACCTCAACCCCAGCAGTCTCCCACACAGGACACACACAACATCCACCTCGGTCCTCCTTGGTGTCTCACCTCACTTTCACGACCCACTCTGATTCGGCTCTAGTCCCGGCTGAGGGGTACAGACCGAGTACGACGACCTCCTCCACCTCAGTCATTTCTTTAGTCCTCAAACCAAATCTTAAGTACCTCACACTACGGACGGTCCCCACACGTCCACCGGTCCAGTCAACGTACCCCTGCTTACCTTAAGTCCCCTCCCCGGGTCTTAGAGCTTCCTTTGAACCCTCGGTAGTCGGTGCCCACCCACCACAAAGCTCGGCACTGGGGACGACTCCCTCTTCCGTCTCTAGAGTCTAGGTCTACACTCCCAGGTCCCGTGGAGCCCTGAATACCCGACTCTCCAAGTACCCTTTGGTCGTGACTTCCTCGAGCACTCCCCACCGTTCCGACAACATTCCAGGGACTTCTTCGACCCCTACTCCGACAGCCGAGGATGACTGTCAAGTCCTCGTACCCCTTCCCCCAAGGGATACTCCTTCCGACCGACAAGTCCACCTCATGCTCATACTTGAGACGGATGGTCCCCTTCCGTCGTTTGCGACAGTAAGGGACCTCGTAAGACAGGATTTCCCCTCGCTTCTCTCCGCCGTTCCGACCTCCTTTACTCCTAGGTCTTTCCAAGTTACCCAGTGACTCTTGGACTCGCTCCCACTCCCCACCTCCCATAGTTCCACCTCTCTGGTCACACCCTCCGTCCTCCCACCCTTTCTCACCCCTCCCTACCTCCAAACCTCCGACGGCGACAACTTTAGTAAGGACTCCGGGTGAAGAATATTTACTGCTAAAATTTCTCCCAGCGAGGGTCCGAAGGAACGACACCCACTAGTCTTCGGACGGCCCCCGACGGACCGACCACACCGGACCGGGACCCACTCCTCGTACACACGATGTGTGGCGTGAGTCGACACAACACTCCTTGACCCCCAGGGGTGGAGGGACTTCAGTTGTCACGAGGGGAGTCTTCAAGAGTCGCTTGGAAGGTCCCGACCCTCTCCAGGAACGGGTCACGAGGAGTACACACAAGCAGAGGTCCAGGACGCCGACGACACTTGCTGTGCGAAGACAGGAAGGGTGGAGGGGAGACAAGAAGGGGAAGGGAAGTGGACGGGTACCAAATAAACGACACCTAGGTACTGAAGTCCCTAAGTGTTTGCACTTACTAAGAAAATATGGACTCATAATAATAAACACGTATGGGGCCACCGAGTCACCGTTTCTTAGGTCGACAGTCACGTCCTCTGAGCTCTACTTCCAAACTAGGGACTCAACCCTTCTAGGGGACCTCTGCCCGTACCGTTGGGTGAGGTCATCAGAACGGACCTCTTAGGGTACCTGTCTCCTCGGACCACCCGTTGTCAAGTATCCCAACGTTTTCTCAGCCTGTGTTGACTCGTTGACTCGAACGTGTTCTATAAATTATAAATTATTTACAACGTTGTATAATATAACTCGTCTCTGACTTGAATGATCCTCTTTTGGAATATCTGTAATCCATGGATACTTCACTTCAATACTTAATAACGTCACTTCAAGACTTTCAAGAGGAAAAATATTTACCCCTTTCATTTAACAAATACAATTCTAAAGTAAACGTAGAGATTAAGGCCATATAGCATAAATTAAGCCCGAAAGATAACATCCAAAAATTTACAGAACAAAAAACACAAATAGATGTTTTGAAGGAATTATCAAGGGAGACTTTACTAGAAGTGAAGGGTAAAGTGAAATGCTCACGAGTAAAGAACGACCTGTCCACCCCACCGTCAAATTCGTCCCGACTGCGGTCTAAAAATTGTCGTCTCTTATAGCCTGCTATCTCAGAATCTCAACCTTCGGCAATGTCTGGTCGAGGAGGTGAAGAAACAGAATGTCTGTCCTTCGACTCCGCAGAACTCTGCTATCCAGAAGTGTGAACTATTTCGGCGGTATCTCTTTTTACGAGTTTTGGTTCGGATTATCACTTAGGTGATCAGGTGGGATGACAAGAAGGAAGTCTACTTAATAGGACTGTCTCGACGGTCGTGGGTCTCCTTGTGCCGGTCCCCCGTGGACCGATTACGGCCGCATGAACCACCCCCGTGTCTAGGAGTCGGGGCTCTCTGGACTGACGGAAATCCGGTGAACCCGGTTCCGCCGACGTACCGACGGATGGGGACAATCGACCCAGGAAGGATCAGCCCCCATTTGGGAAAGACGTCCAACAAAGGACAGACGGACGAGAGAGATCCCTAGTTCTATCATTGTCTATGTTTGTGAACACTCACTCTAACAAGGGTTCTATTAGAGGTAAAGACAAAGACTTACACGATATTATCTTCGTTTTCTCTTTTAGAAATCCCAAGAACTTAATCTCTTCACCAATCACAACCCGACCTGCAACCCGCTAACAATGTAAAAACGTTCATGTCTCGAATACTAGGACTATGAAAGTGTACTACAATTTTACGGTACTTTTTGTGGGGGTGAGGAAACAAACGACCATAAGTAGGTATTTATGACGAGTTTGAAATGTGGTAGAGGAACACTTATTAATGTAAGAATAAGTATGGGATTTAATGTAAAATTTTCCCTTATAGTTATATTTATAAATAATAAAATCTGTATTCACTCTAAAACAGTGTTCAGTAGACTTCAATGCGTAAAAGTTTTTTCACCACAAAAATTTATGTTTATTCAATTTTATCTTTGTCTATGTGAGTCTACAAGCAGTACTACATCGTCGTAGAAACATCGTAGAAGTTTAACAAGTTTATCAAAGTTTGTCTGTCTTCATAGACTCTTGAAACTTCTTCCGACGAGCTGACCTACAACTGTAATCCGCGCCCCATCCAGTGTGCCGTCAAATTTGATTTCGACGAATCAAGTCTCCCATGACGACAAAATAGTGGTATAAATTTTGAGGCAAGGAGAAAATGAGGGAGTTTGACTCGAGTCCCTATATTACCTAGGGTAATATCCATTTTCCAGACACTGAGTCGGTAGCTCGACGAGTTTGAGAACCGACAAAATTAACGGTGGTAATTTCGAAATCATGAAAATAGAGTATTTTTATCTATAGTAGCTACATTTTACACACGGACAGCTTTTATGTAACCATGGAGACGGGACCACCAATCGATTAGTAGGAAGGCTCAAAGTCCTCTCAATCCAAAATCCGTCTACCCTTGGACTGTATCTAGTGTCTAAACAACTCTACCTCAGTGAATTAATTCTTTTCTTAAGTACATCATTATTTCCCATTGTAGATCAATCTTTATAGGAGTCTTTTCTTCGAACAAAACGAAACCAAACACAAAATTCACGTAAATTGACTACCTTCCTGCCACCTAAAAATGAGTCGAGCAAGAACTTGGGATCTCTTATTACTACGAAAAGACTAAAACTACGATTTTGAAGTTGTTAAGTTCCCTTTACATGGTCAGCGAGAAGGCTGGGACAATCTGTGTGGACACATGTGAATTCACGTCATTAACCGCCACAAAGAGACGGACAGAAGACGTCTCCCCGTCTATAGTTCCACCTTTCCCTCGAGGTTCTTGTGTCACCCTCGGTTTACAATTTTACACTCTTCGCTGAAACAAGACGACGAAAGGGAGGTTACACCGGGGGTCAGTCTCAGTAAGTAATAAGTATGCCGGCACGTGTTTGTTCCATTTTACAGAGACCTTCTCTAGACTTTACTCGTGTAGTGCTCTTTCGAAGTGGAGGACGGGTGAGACATGTATCCCTGGGGAGACATCAAGTTTACCCTCGTTTATTAACCACCCGTTAAGTAACTCAAGAAAAGGGAGGACGTCAACATTAACACCTTAGTACAAGCCAACTCTCTTTTTTTTTTAGAACTGACATCTTCCTAGAGGTAAGACTTGGTCGAGATTTTGATTTTGGATGGGTGTGTTTCGTTAACACTCGACTATATGTATTGGTCGGAAGAGAAGAACGGGTCGACACATCTAAGTTAATATTATTAAAAGAGTCAACGTATTGTAACGACAAACAAATAATGACGCAATAATCAGTCACTTACTTGGAGGGAGAAAAACTGGGGAGTCGTCACAAATATTT
This sequence comes from Capra ibex, assembly GCA_006410555.1. Lineage (NCBI taxonomy): Eukaryota > Metazoa > Chordata > Mammalia > Artiodactyla > Bovidae > Capra > Capra ibex. The sequence goes on along the minus strand of SJYO01049755.1, from coordinate 41,252,147 downwards.
TATGAATTAACGAAACCATAGAAGACAAAGTACATATTAAGGTCGACCTTCCTCAGTACCCCTGTGTTAGGGGAAATTCACAATTTGGCTGACAAAGATTCCACGTCCTTTGAAAGACAATTTTATGTGTAGTCCTTGGACATTATAACGAACATCACGTCAAAGAAAAGAAAAAGAGGGAAGAAAAAATTTTAAACTTGTGTCACTAATTTTTTTTTTTTTAGAGGGACACTACCAAAGTCACCACGAATTGATAGAGTCTCACAGTCTGAGGTCGGACGGACATCACGGATGTGGGAAGTAAAGTAGAGCCAAGAAGGACAGCCTCACCCAGGGTGGAGACAGGTCGACCATGAAGCGTGTGTCGACAGACACAGTAATACGGAAGGAGGAGAGACTTCTGTCCCGTTGTCCTTACCCGGAGGGACCACCGAGTCTACCATTTCATAGACGGACGTCACGTTCTCCGGGTCCAAACTAGGGACCTAACCCTTCTAGTGACCTCTTCCCTTACCGATGGGTGAGATCCTCGGACTGCCCGACATCAGACACCCCAACGTCTCTGAGTCTATGCTGACTCACTAAAAGTGTCCTTACCCACTCGACGTTACTAATCTATTATCCACATCATCGATTCTACACCCGAGGTGTCTCTCCACTGGACCGAACTTAGGACTGAGAACATTGCTCGAAAAACACTGAAACCTGTTTACGTAGTGGAGAAACACACGGAGTCAGGAGGGTAAATAGTTTACCCCTATTAAAGGGGTCCACCCAACACTCGTGTCTCTCCACGAACCGTGTCCTCCCGAGTCACAGTGGCAGTTGTCTCGTCGTAGTGTTTCGCTACTTGTTCAGGACAACACAAGAGACAGGAGGACACCAGTCACCCTACAGATGTACGTTCCCCCTAGGTCCTACCCCTCCCCCTTTCTGACTTTTTTGTAATTCTGCACTCACCGACCCCTAAAATTCCATACGCAACAACGACGCATTGTTTAACGGTGTCTAAAGTACCGAAGACTGTTATGGCACAAGAATAGGGGGCAAAGACACTCAGTCCTAAACTCGGGTCGAGTCGACGGAGGATACGAACCCCGGAAAAGTCCGATGATAGTCCTCACCCCTGACACAAATGTAGACCTCAGAACCGACCCGTCCCTAACTGAAGACACAGGTGACCCCAACACCCGGCTTAAGTGAAATCCATCGACACACTGAACCACGGAGTCGGACCCCGACAGGAACTGGAGACCTCCGACGGGAACCGAGCACTGGTACCACCCAACGAGGGTCGACCGTCGTTCCTTACAGACCGAGAGTTCCCCCCTGGGTGTGGGAGAAGTGTTCGAAGGACTAATTCAGTCCGGGCGGAAATTCATTGAGTTTCGGTTGACTAAACCCCAAAGATTAGTATGAACGCTCAGGGAGAGTCGAACCGGTGCAGACGACCGGTCGTCGGTGTCCAGGGGGAACGCCGATCGTCCACCTCTAACACCCCAGTGGAATCTTAAGACGGAGGATGTTCTACACTTACTAAAAAAAAAAAATTATCTTGGTTTCGTCAGATAGTAATTCGTAAATAACGTTGATCTAGAAAGCGATCGGAGTGTTCGAGACTCAGGACCTCTTGAATGACCCACATTTAATCGAAATAATGACTCGAGGAATGTTTACCTAAAAAAAGGGGGAATTTCTGACAAGATAAGGGTAAAGATGTGTTTGGGGACCCTAACAAGACACAATCCATTTCTGTGTCTTGATAACTCCAAACTGAAAAATTCAACTATCCTCGTCGTAACATTCGATGGAAATTGTGACTGGAAAAATCCGATCATCTGCAGATATTTCACGTTTACACCTTACTTCACCAAAAGGTCCCGGTTTGAGATATGCAAGGGGGAAAGATTGAGTTCCTAGTTGCTTGAAATCCATGTGGTCACTATCGTTTTTTTTTTTTCTTCTTTTGTTGTTACCTTCACATGTCATTTTTGTTCTTTTTTTTTTTGGTTTGCTAACTTAACTTGATTTGATAAAAACCATACATTTAAACCAGAAACAGGAATCACCGAACTTATCCGAGATAAATACGTTTTGTACAGCTGGTCGGGCCTTCGTGACGACAGAACAAAACGACTCGAAGTAGGGACCATTCGAGCCACCGAAGTCGAGACCCACAGACGACGGTTTAAGTTCGTAGGTTTTTCGGAAAACTCTTGAAATGTCTGGAATCTCTATTGACCTTTATCCCTTCTCCTTACGGGGACATTGACCCTAATCAAGATGTCTAAGAGTAAGAGACCACTAACACCTCACCTCCGACAATTTCCGTCCCACGGGACACGTTCCACCACTTCCTTCTTTGTCCTCCCTTTCCTCTCTGTCATGTCAACCGGAACAATTCCTGGGGCTCGTGTAAGCAATAGAAAGGACAAAAATGAAGATCCTTCATTACAGGTCATTGTCTATTGTGAACTCCTAAATGACGAAAATCCTTCGTTCTGGAAGCCTTGTTCTCCCACTTTCAAACCGGGACAGAGTCTAAGGAGATTACCCCAGTCTCAAACCCAACGAATGACCTTCAGTCTCCGTGACGCTACGGTGTAAACGTCTGGGACAGAGAAAAACCACCCCCCTACCACGCCGTCGACATCCTCCTCTCACCCACAGTAGGAATGCCACCCGCCCGGACGACGGACGTCCCTGACAGGGGAACACACGGCAGGTCCGACGGGTCCTTCAGTGAGTTGCCGAAAGTTAGCACAACACAAGTACGACCAAAGACAGAGAGGGGACGGGTCTCCTCACTCCGAAAAGAGTTGGTTGGGGAGACGCAAAGGGAAGATAATGTTCATGAAACCCCTTCCTCTAAAGTTCCAATCCCCGCACCAGACTACTGACGTGTCCGAGAAACCTCTTGACTGTGTACAATTGCGTTGCAAGTTCAGAACAGATTTGTTGATTCGACTAAAAGGGTCCGTGAACACTTCGTTACCTCTTTGTTGTTTTGTTTTTGAAGTTTTGAAATTGTAGTGAAATTGAGACACGGGAGTCACACACCCACACACACACACTAAACCTACCCTGTTTGTACAGTAGAGTAATATACGAAAAATTTACATTCCGCTAATGAACCAGACCACGAAAACGATTCGTGATCTTAACTGGACAATGGGTTGACCGTACCACCGGTGTCTCGGCATGGGAGGCCGACCGTGGAGCGAGTCGGTGTCCCGCCGTGGGTCGGGTCACACTGTCAGACCAACGTACCTGTGCCTCTCTCCCGCCGCTGTCCCTCGTTGTCACCGGTCTGCGGGACAAGAGGACGTGACCCTCCCTCACGCACGGTGAGTCTTGAAGAGTCTGTGAATCCTTCCCCCAGTTGTAGCTACCTCAGAGAGACGTCCCAACAGCTCCAGGTCAACGGGTACTTTTGTGGTCTCGTGTCATACAGGGTGCGATGTCTCCGGTCACTGTGAGGAGCACTACATCAAAGTGGGACTCGTGACGTTCCACCGGTCCTAAGTGACACACTACCCTTCAATAAATTGTGACTTAAGGCGTACGGGTCAACCAAGTAACAAAACCTGAGAAGAGTAAGTTTTACGTGAATGTCACATCTACGACGGTCTTACGGATGTCCACTAAAAATTTACTCTATGAAGTGTCATTGATTTAAAAAAAAAAGTTCAGATTTTACTTACTAAGACTCCCTGTGTGATTCTATTCAATAATATAAAATTTTAATTAAAATAAATTGAATAGAAGTGACATATATATATAATATTACCTTTAACATATTCAGTCAACTAATATACTAATATGATTACAGGGGCAAAATAAGGATGTATACTGGTATTAACTCATTCGACAAAAGTCACGTAAATATATTTTAACATAAATAAGTATCTCAGCACATGATCGAAAATTTTATAAACCATTGGTGCCGAAATTCTGTTCGGGAGAAAGAGAGAGAGAGTGTAAGGAGGGTGTCTCCACTACCTAAACGAGACGAAATCGACGAATTTAGGTCTCATGTAAAATTTCTTGTAAAAATAAGTTCTATAAGAATCTGTTTCTTACGGTACCAATTTATAGACATATCGGATGACACAGGACAGGGAGAAGTCTCACATCATTCCCAAACTTCTCAAAATGTCATTTCTTTTTACGAATTGTAACAGATTGGGTCTTAAGAGTTTTGAGGGTACTGAACTCAGAAGAAAAGAACTTTGTGAAAAATTTTAGGATTTGAATCTTTTAAAAGATATGAAAACGGAAGAGTTCAGTATACTGGTTGTTCACACTATGACAAGTAAAAACACAGATACAAATATTTTAACAAGTAAACTATAAAAAAAGAATCTTTACCAGAAAAATTTACTCGACTTATTTTGATTGACCATATCCTTTCCGAACTCGAACTCAGGGACTGAGAACTATGGTTTAAACCAGGTTGTCTTTTATAAGACTAGGAACTAAGAATTCTAACAAGGACAGGAACATTAAAATATAGTTTCCTACTTTCAATTTTTAATAAAGTCAACTGGTAAGTCTTATTATGGACAAGTAGAACTAGAGGAGAGGTTGTCAAAACTTTTGACAACCTTCCAAAACTTTCGGGGGACACTCCATGAAAACACAGAAGTCAGGTGGTGTAGGATCTGCACCAAACAACGAGGCCGACCAGGTAGCTCCCTCCTTGGGGACCGGTCACAAACGGAGGGACTTGGCACAAAAAAGGTCTTTCGGAGGAACCACAGACGACCGACTGTACGAAACGGGAGGGAGTCGTCCGTGGGTCCGAGGGACCAAGTGACAATGTAGGAGTTTACGAACAACCTACTTATTCACTAAACTCGTGCTCCATAATGACTCTACCAGAAAGACAGTTACAGTAACTGGTCTTTTTCTACAAATTTAGAGTCACCTTAAATGTTTTGGAAACGATTTACGAGACAACTTAGGACCATGTAAATCTGACCTCTAACTCGACATCACAAGTATGGTCTTAAGTAAAAATTCTCACATCTCCCTGACTCTCGGACACCTTATGACCTTTTTCTCTTCACTTCTTTTGGTCATTACCCTTGTACAGAGGTTTCTGTAAATTTTTTGGAGGTTGTTGGTTTAACATGAAGAGTCAGAAAAAAGAAGGGGGAGAATCGGTGAGGTACACCGAACGTCATGACGTCAAGGGGCTGGTTCCTAACTTGGACACGGGGACGCCACCGTCACGTCTCAGGATTGGTGACCTGACGGTCCCTTCAGGGACATGAAAAATCAGAATTTACCGATGAATTATAGACATAAAAATGTTCGGTAACGTAAGTATCAACTCACAAAACTCGAACGTGGACAACAGTGCACGCCGAGTTAAAAGGACGGTGAAGAGGGGGACCTAGAGTCAAAGAGACTCGTGGTTCACGGACGGAGAGAAGTCGGATGAAACACCCCACCCTACAAAGGGGGCCTTCGTGACACAGGAAAGTAGATCAACCATCATAGAAGAGAAATAATATTTCATCGTAAAACTAAAATATACATAACACAGTGAGCGACTCATCTTACAAACGGGTGTCTGCAGGCCATAATGCTTGTCACAACCAAACGTCCCTAGCAGGCACAACCTTTGTGACGTGCAATAAATGACTGAGTACCAGTGACTGGAACTCTCGTTCAACTCCGAAGTTCTGATATTAATTCTTTTTTGTACCAATTTATTCTATCCGAAACTTTAGTCTTTTACGACCAAGTACAACCTCCCTTTTGTGTCACCTCTACCTACATCTCACAGAAGAACCCGAAAAAAAAAAAAAAAAACGGATGTGACTCACCGTACACCCTAGAGTCAAAGGGCTGGTCCCTAACTTGGGTACGAGGGACGTCCCTTCAAGTCTTAGAATTGGTGACCTGGTTGTCCCTTCAGGGAATACGTAAAAAATTTTACAAGAAAACTTCCAAGGACTCGGAAACCCCAGTGGAAACGAATTTCCATTGTCTCCCCAACCGGAACGGAGGGAGTGGGTAGAGAAGAAACCAATTTAAATGTCAGACAAGACGACAAAATGTACTCCTTTGAACAATTACACAAACGGATTAAATATACAAGTACTTTGTATCTCAACTATTTTTAGTAGAAGTCAAATACCATTAAAAAAACCTATCGTGTGTGGAACCTACTAAAAATAAATAACAAGTTTATAGTCAGTGAGACAAAGTCAAGGCTTTCACGTACCGTGTCAGGAATGTTCAAGGTATTAAGAGGTTGTCCGTGTACCTTGATACTGTCTTTTACACAATTCGTCCTTCAGGATTTCCCACATAAAGTTTTATGGAAACCATAGATTGTAAGAGATGTAAATGGGATTATTTACTCTCCAAAATCCTTACGGGATATACCACTATAGTCTACAATTACCGTAACTAATGGACAGTCCGTCACCCTTTACTACCCTTTTACAGACGACATTTTAATTTATCGTAATCTCTTCTGACATGGTACGCAAACCCACACACATCCCCCCCACTCCCCCGACCTGGACCCTCTGAAACAGTCCCATAATGAGACTCGAGGTCCAAAAAAGGGGACGTACTAATTCCGTCCGGTAGACAAGAAACAATTTACAAATGTTTTTGTCGAAAAGAGATTTTCTAAATTCCTCTACACCCAGACCATTTGTGATATTATAAAGACTCGTGGAAAGGGTGGGCTGAAGTTCGTCACAAGTTTGTCTTAAGACGACGGATAGTTTGTAGGAAGTATAGAAAAAACGTAAACCAGAAATGTAGGGGGGGGGGGTGGAGAAGAATGTCTGCTAATTTAAAAATTCCCTATGATTAAATACCGAAGTAAACAATGACTTTCCTCGTAGGTTTTACTAAACATACGATTTCACGTCTACTTAAAAGGCTGAAGACCATAATACACAATATACGAAAAAGACTGAGTGTAGGTACCTTGTCCATAGAAAGTAGTCTTCGACCGTAGACCAATGGGATCAATTACGGTACGTCTAATCTCTTTCCATGTGTATGGACCTTAATTAAGTGGTAAGATTCGACATTCGTGACAAATGAGTCTCTGAAAGGAGAAAGGAAGGGGAAGGTCCTTTACGGAACAGAAGGTAAAGGACTGTTTATCGAACAGGGTTTATTCAAACTAGAGGTACACAGAATACGTTTCTAGACCGAAAAAGGTAACATGAATGTGCTCATTTATTATAAATTGTTAATCAAGATGAGGTCGTTGAATCTATATCATTTTGACAACTTAGTCTAGGGTAATTAAGAGTCTATGATTTTAATTTTTTTTTTGAAAATTAAAACATAACCCCATATCCACTATTTGTTTGTTACAACACTCAAAGTCCACTTATTGTTTCCCTGAGTCGGTGTGTATAGGATCAGGTAAGAGAGGGTTTGAAGGCAGGGAAGGCCCGACGGTGTATCGTAACTCGTCTCAAGGGACGCGATATATCACTCAGGAACAACCCATTGGTAAAATTTATACTGTCACACATGGAGAAGTGGGGTTTGAGGGATTGATAAGGAAGAGGGGTAAGAAGAGGGGTATATTCAAATAAGAGATTCAGACACCCAGAAAAAACACAAAACATTCATTCAAGTTACCATATTAAAGAAAAATCTAGGACATATATTCCTTACAGTATGCTATAAAGAGGAGACAGACTGAATGAAGTGAGTGATACTACTAGAGTTCCAAGTAGGTACAACGACACTTACAGTCGGTAACTGTCAAGCCAATCCAGGAGCCAACCACAAACGACTTTCGTAAACAATCCCGTCCACCCATTACGAACGGTCCTACACGAGTAAAACAGTGGTGACCCGCCCGGG